>VZTO01006680.1:767405-885428 GCA_013400615.1 Syrrhaptes paradoxus
CTGCTAATAATTTTCTCAACCTTGCCCAGACTGTAGCTACATTTATGATCTGGAGATTTATTGATTTTAGTTATTTTATCCCTCCCATAATAGGAAACTAGCCTCTGGACCATTGACCTATTCTTGTTATAAATATACTTTAGCTTGCTCTCATCATAACACTATCCCAGGCATCTAAGGTGTTGTAAGGAGGTGGTGGTAACCATAACAGAGTTCTAAAGTAAATCATTTAACTCTTCCAAATGAGTTTTATTCTGCACCCATTAGCTATTGGCACGATTTTGTTCTGCTAAGTGCATCAGGGCCCTGGTCCATCACAAGAGCTTGTAGGTGTTTTGGTAGCACAAATAATGAATAACAATAATGAAAGTTGCAATTTACAGCAACAATACAAACAGTACTAGCCTAAGCTATGGGCAGATGTGTGGTGCCACTCAGCAGCCTGTGTCTGAGAGACTTTGCTAAAGCTGCACGCCCCTACAACCTTCCACAAACAAGGAACTGGGAGCTCATCCTTCGGTGGGGCCAAATTGCTCCAGGATCTGAGCCTCCAGAGGTGGGCAGTGCTCTTACTCCTGTTTTTTTTTAATAGCATAGCCACGAAGAGCATGTATCAATTCTTCCCACCTTGGAATGCCAACACCTAAAATGCTTGTTGGTCTTTGGGTGCAGATAGTACAGGTTATTCTGTATCCTGTACTGCACTGAGTCAAATGATGAAGCTTAAGCACCATCCTGCTCACAGTCTTGACAGTGACACCTCAATGTCTGTGAGAACCATGGTGACCGTAGTGGGTCAAGAATATCAGGAGTCCAGCAGACACTCAGACAGTTGGTTCACATACAAGGCTGAAGTTCAGTTTTGGGGTAATAGACAATTACAAATACCAATAAATTTTCTGACTAGCCTATGTAAAGTGTGACTTTCAAGGTCTGTTATTTGCTGGATCTGATGAGAAGTTGACTGAAGCCCCATGCGACTGAAGTGAGAAATTCAGCCTTTAGACCAACTGCATTTTAGTAACCAAAGCTAAAGGCTGTGTCTAGGAGGGCCAATGTGACCAGGTCAACACCAGACACACCTCAGAATCCAGCTCAGAGTCTCCGACACAGCTGCAGCTGCTTGAGCATCAGCACCAGGGAGCTACAGACTACCCAAGAGAGTCATGAGCTAGGCACCGATATGCTCATTCTATGTTGATATTACGGCCACTATTGGAAGTATTTTCCTCTTCCCATAACCTGCATCCCAGTTTTATGCAAGTGTTCAGCAACAGCTTTTCAGCCCCGTTCTGAGAGCACTCACTGTTGATACATAATTAAGGTATGAATATCACTCATCGTGTTAATGCCTTGTTGCTTCACCTTTCTAGATCTCTTTTTATTCCCCATGGTGAGGAATCCAGACACACTTATATGAACAACAGCATGGCATGTCAGCAGTGACAGCAAACAAAGCCAACAATCAGCACCAAACAAGAATTTGGATTAAATCAGCAAACTTCTTTTCTTGGGAGAATAGCAAAGGAGTTTCATTTCCACCTAGCAGTGCCTTTTCTGAACGTGCACATCCCACAGCCATAATGAATATCTTGTTCTTCATCCCTCCGCCTTCCCAAGACTTAGTCTATACAAACGATATGAGCTGCCTTGGTCACGCTACATCAGTGGAACAGATTACCATTTGATGGCTGAGCTTGAGCAGCAATCTGTCACCCATCACAAATTCACTGGGGTCAAGCCTGTGCCCCTGGCCTGTGGGTCTCTGAAGCAGCACCTAAATATTGAACTTCTGTGCCATCAGAATCTAGACTCGAAAAATGTCCAGAAGAAAGGTAAATTAGCCCTGGGAAATGGGAGGATGGGGAATTCCTGATTTTGCTTAGTTTTTTTTTTCCCCCATGTTCAGTGAAATAAGAGGAAAGAAGGCATTCCTAGCAGTGATGGTTTGAACATGTAAATAGAGAAGAGTATAAGGACTGGAAAGAAAATAGCTGGATGCATTTGGGGTAGTGTTTTAGAAGTGCACTGACACAGATTCCAGTCTTAGCTCTGAACATAAAGTGCAGTTGAGGGGTCAATACAATTTCTGCTGTTTGAAGCGGTGTGACAGTTTGGAAGCATAAAGTGTCAAATCCTTTGAATTTACTGTGATTTCTGCTATCTCTTTCTTCTGTTCAGTGCTATTCATATATTTTCAGAATGGAAATCTACCCAGCATCCTGCTGAGCACAAAGCATGGAAAGTCCACTCATCCGCCACCTCCCAGACTCGAGCCCTGCCGAGGCACTGCACCGCTGCTTCCAAGGTGCTTATGAAAAAGCTGTGCGATCATTTAATTTATTTTAGGAGGTGTTAGAATAGCAAAGGTAAAACAAATATTATCCTTGGCAGCTACAAAGAATAGAGTATTATCATTGCTCATGGATGGTAATATTCTTGTATTGATTCAATATATTTGTGGTTTAAAAGTCTAATGAATGGGTCGAGGCTGAATCACCTAGTGTAGTAATATTTGGAGGAAACGGGGGGCAAAAGCTTTGTTTCAGCAGAAGAGAACATCAAAGAACTCAGAGGAGCATTAGAGCAGATTTTGTCATGTTGTTAAGTGTGAAAAGCCAGGGTATAAATACAGCTATGTATAAGGTTAGATATAACAATAATTTGGAATTATTTTAGCTTGAAAATGGGAAGATTTAATCCAAATGGAAGCTAAGAGAACAAATCACTTCATCAGTTTTTGCCTGAAAACTTTGTCTATACTTGGTGGTATTATTGTTACTTCCAAATTGAGACCTTTTGGAATTTCTGTAATGTTATTAGAACATATCTGAATCTTGAAAGATTGACATTTCAGAATTATTTCATCATCCTTTGGGTCTTGTTTGTATTACTTAGGGAAATAACTTTTGATTGAGCCAATTACAGTATGCTGGATGGTTAAATATATTAAGAGCAGTCACTGAAATCCGACATTCCATTGTTTGCACTCTTCTAAAAATACATGAGCCATTTTTACTTGAAAAGTGCAAAAAGGGGTTTGAGAACACACTTCAAAAGAATACTGTCCATTTACATCTGGCTTAAACCAAGCTTATACCAGACACAATCTGAAAATAAATGCTTCTGTGGGACTTAAAGGTTCCCTCCCTTCTAAGATATGCAAAAAAAACCTTAAAAATAAAAAGAAATCTGAAAAGAGTTTAAGATAACATATGGGTCCCTGGAATAAAACTTGCCATTGAATATGTGAAAAAAATCTCCATAATGCACTAAACAGGAGAGAAAAAGTACCCATTAATAATTTAACATGAATAGGGAATGGCTGGCATCTCCCGAAGGGTACACTGAGGGCTGAAGATGCTGAGCTGTGGCCATTAGGGTTGCATTAAGCGCAATGCAACAGCATTAAGAGCTGTGCTTTGGTACGGTGGGAGGGAACCGAGTTCTTGGTGGTCAAAACATGGGGACCTGCACATGCTGCGCGGTGTCCCCCAAGTGCTGCCTGCTCAGCTTCCCCCACCACAGTCCCTCAGCTGTGTGTAGGTCCATATTAAATGGAGGACAAGCCTTCCTGTCCCTTCCCCAACCCTCATTTTAACAATCTTTTGGAAATCCTTCCCAAATTCAACCTTTTGGTTGCAAGACAGAAATGCTTTGTTGTACTGACAAAGGCAAAACCAACAGTACCCATGTTTCTGACAGTCCTCCACAACGTGTCGAAGCAACCATAAAGCTTCCCCACCTCCCCGCCACCCCCACCTTCTTATTTACCCTTTCTCACCAGGTATTGTGGACCCAGCAGAGTGGTACTTACCAGGTACAGAAATGCTAGCAGTCACCATGTTACTGTGAGCCTCCTAAGGGTGTCTGGGGAGCCCTTTATTACTCTTTACTGGCTTTCTAAAAAAGGAAAGTTTTTGGCCCTTGTGGCTGCAATGAACATGAACCTCTATTTTGGATGCATGTGCAAGAGCTTCTTAGCTATTATCCTATTCCAGTCCCATAATTTTTCTTAATCAAATGGTTTAGGGTATGTCATTGGAGGTTGGGTTTTTTTTAAAAAACATCAGAGTTAGTAAAATTGTTTTACATATAAACATACATTCATAGGCTCCCTATAGATGAAACAAATCATGTTGTTCACCCTAAAATCTCCTGAATTTAACAATTAATTTGGAGTTCAATGCCAAATCAGGAAAGCACCAAAAGCTCATGCCATTACCTTGCAGAAGGTGCCATCTTATCAGCTTTTCTTGCAAGATTTCTGCCTTCCTGAGCCCATCTGATTGCATCTGAAAATAGTTACCGTTTAGCTAAAGAGCCCCAGGAAAACCAAGGGAAGCTGAACAGCTAGGATTCGGTTTGGCACACATCTCTGCTCTCGCAGAGCATCTATTAAAGTTTGACTCTCACTGTAATAATGGACCACGAGTGGCTTTGGATTCAGATCTGAACTGCAGCTCAACGATACACAGCCCCTATGTTATTTAATAAAAACCACTGAAAGGTAAAAGACAGAAAATCAATCATTAGCACGTTTCTACTCCATTCTGTGCACTTTTCAAGCCAGGCTGTAGGTTTTACATTTGCTTTTGTTAACCCAGTATTTTTCCTGAAGTTTTCCCTGCAGTGGAGCATCTTTTGCCATGATCCGATGCAGTTCAAACGAGAATATCTGAATAAACAAGTTGTAATTCAAAACTAGGTCACTAGGTGGTATATAACTGGAGATGCAGGGATGTTAGGACAGGCAAAGGGTGATTAGTGCTGTGTAATCATCTACGCAAGGGCTCCATTTCATTAAAGATGTGTTAGAGCACACATCCATGGCCATCTGTTTCTATTTTGCCAGCCCACTTGATTGCCCATCACAAGCATTCCCATGTGTGCTGAAGCATTGTTGAGCAGAACATCTGGCAACAAGCAACACCGCCGTTAAAAAAACATGATAACAACAGAGGCATTAAAGCAAATATATGTACAATAATTTCGTTGTTGAAACC
Source organism: Syrrhaptes paradoxus (assembly GCA_013400615.1). Lineage (NCBI taxonomy): Eukaryota > Metazoa > Chordata > Aves > Pterocliformes > Pteroclidae > Syrrhaptes > Syrrhaptes paradoxus. The sequence continues at coordinate 772,412 of VZTO01006680.1, forward strand.
TCTACCAAGGCAGGCCTGTTGTCCAACAAAGTGAACAGTGAAAATGCTCCTTTCCTAAATTTTTGCTTTACTGGACATGCCAACACTTCAGTAGGAAGACGCTTCAGTGGAATGGCCTTTTTTTTTTTTTTCTTCATCCTGACTTTTGACATTGCTCAGAAGGCAATCAAAAAAAAAATTAAAGCATTTACAAGGGAATGAAAAGCATTAAAGCAAGACTGAACTTTTGACTAATTTTCCTGTATTAAATAGAAAAGCACATATTCATGCCATATGTTGTCAGAACATACAACAACCACATTCTAGAAATGTAACTGAAAAATCAAAACATCTGAATTTTTATCTTGGCAAAATAAAGAATAAGTGTTGAAGGAACCTAATGATCTTTTGAGAGTGAGAAAAGTTGCTCTCACTGAAAACGGATGGAATCCCTCCAGATTTACACTGCTGTAATTCCAAGGAGAATATGACCAAAATTTAGTCAGCAAGTAAATAAATGAATCTATTTACAGCTGGTTTTTACCATAGATTTAAACTTAGTAAATAAGCCACTGCTTTTCCTGTTTACATTTTTGAGGATAACTTTTAATGAATTATGAGGGACCTCACGCTGAAAAAAAATAAAGCTTAAAAAAAGCAGGATCTCCTCAGACGTCCTGTCTTTCTTGATTCCTGTGTGCCTCTATTTTCTTTTCCTTCACATAGTTTAAGCCCTTCCTGACTTGTGCCTTCTGACAAGCACCTTCAAGAAGACAGAAGATGGACAAGAGATATTTCTGTCCTTAGAAGCTGAGCTATGCTCAACATCCTTAAACAAACACAGCTGACACGCTTGCAGTTTGTCTGTTTATATATTTCAGCATTTACTGAAGAAACGCAGCTAATGTAGATCGATCTCACTTCTTACATTGCGGCGTGTAAAAGCCAAAAAAGCAAGATGTGTGTGCACAGGTCTGACATCTGGTTAATGCCAAAAAAGACCTTTTTTTTTTTTTTTTTTGAGGCCACCATAGCATCTTTCAACCGCCTCGATACGCTGACCAGCAACATTGGACTATGATGTTTATCCAAAATTCCTGTTATACAGAACTCAAAGAGAAAGACGTTTTCTGCTTCTACATATTGCTAAAAAGAAGGATATGCACGGTTTCCACCCTTTTTCTTCTGCAAAGTACAATAATAGCTTGATCGCTGTCTTTTCCACCCTCAGCACCTGAGAAGGTCCATTTAATATCGATGTGGTTGAGGATGACACTATCTGCTGGCAGCCAGCTGTGAGGAAGGCTTAGGGAAAGGAGAAGGGACAAGTACCAAGTCGCTTTTGCTTATTAACTCTCATCAGCGAAAGACAAGGACAGAGTTCCCTTACATTCGCTGTGAGGGACCGCTACATTAATCGTTTTGCTGGTCCTTTCCTCCCTTAGCAAAATCCTTCCATTCCACACCAGATCAGAGGTAAGACTCTGCATGGGTGCCAGGTGAAGTTGCTTCCTGTTCTCAGATACCCTGGTTTATGTGGCTGGAGGGTTTTTAGAGGATAAGTCCAAACTGCTTTGGGGATCTCTGCCAGATCTCCACTGGTACAGACTGGCTTACACTCCCACTGCCACTCTTGGCGGGGAGAGGCCCCGGAGTTAGAGTAGGAACAAAGCTGGTGGAGCCATCACTCCCGCTGCAGAGGACCCCAGCTGCTTGGACCTGGCCCCTGTTACTACTTTACAACCTCTGGCAGAAGGATTAGGCAGAGCTGTTTTTACTGGCAGGAATGAGGTATGGTTGTAAGGGAACCTTACTGATGCACAAGGAAGTATGAAGAAGGACGGCTGCACTAAAAATACAGTGGTCCCAACAAAGCTGTTAATAACCTTGGTGAGTGTGATCACATTTCCCCTACAACCACCTCCACTGCCCAAGCATCCCAACCACTTGTCTCTTCCCCCGCTGCCAAAGGCACAAGCCATTGAGATCAACATCCCCCCTTTGCTGAGAACAACGCGTCTGCCCAGATGATTACAGGTTGGATCCACCACTTGAGCAGCCAGGAATATTTTTGCTACAGAAACAGTAATTTGCTACTGGAGTAAATGGCTTGCCAAGGTATTTATTCCCAGATCAAACTCACACCAGTTGGAAGCATTGGGCTCTTTGACCTATTGCTCTGATTGCAGTGTCCTTCCACCTCTCCAGAAAAGGCACAAACGGAGGTAAATAGATGCCCTCCTTCTCCCTCTTTGGCTCCTCTGCGCGGCTGAGGTTCCCACATCATTTCTAGTATTGAGTTCCCACATCTTTTTTAGTGCTGAGTTTTGGATCAAGGCCCCTAGCCTTCCTGCAGCTGTAACAACAGCAGCAATTTAGTGGTAAATTCTGTCAGAAGGATTATGAAATTCATTGACAAATGTTCCTGTATAGTGTGTCAGATTTGAAGCATAACTGAATGGGAAAAATAGTCTTACTCCAAAAAGAGCTTTAAAAAATGTGCAGTATGTTGTAGAACTATTTGCTCTTTTTTTTTTTTTTTTTGCCCAAGGAACCAGTTTTGGTTATATCCACATTTCTTTTGTCACTGGTTTGTTGGGCTGGGTCTGGTGGTGACCGATGGATCTGTTTTTATGACATTGCCAAGGGAGTCCAGAGGTGTGAGGTAGGAGTTCTGGCACTGTGGTCTAATAAAAAGGGGAAAAAATGCATTCAAAAGTGAATTTAGAAGGCCTAATAAGAGTTTGAGAGATGCAATGGGGGTACTTTCTTTTTTTCTTCCCTCTAAGTAACTCCCATTTATCACAGCTCTTGGGATGGCAAACAACCCCAGACACGTGATTTCATTCTTTCTCTTTTATGATTAAGACATTGGTGTTTTGCTGTACTTGTGATCAACAGAAGTTGATTTAAAACCAAAACAAAACCAAACCAAAACAATGAAACAACAACTCATCATTTAATGCGTCAAATCTCGCTGTGCCTGCCACTAAGTGTCAGGAAGGAATAGAGAGTATATATCCTACATAATAGGAATAGAAAGACCTACAGAAACTCTCAAGCTCCATAGCACATTCAAGAAACTCTTTATTTTTGCTTATCCATTTTTAGGATTTTTTTTTTTTTAAGTTCTCCGATTTGCCTTAACTCTGATCCCACTGACTTCAAAAAGAACAGAAATAATCCACGGCTGAGTTCTTCTGCAAACCTCACTCTTAATCGTCATGCAAGAAGGCAAAGTGCAGCCTAGGAGGGCAAAGAAGTTGCAATGGAGGATCTCTAGGTTCCTAGTTTGTTGTGTAGAATGTATTCGGATGCAATGTTGAGTCAGAGGTGCTGCAGCAGCAGAGCTTGGTATCATGTACACATAATAGATGCCAACTAATTCTCCACCAGGGTAAACTGGGAATAGCTAAGATTTCTTATTCTGGAAAGAGAGATGAAGGACTCAGGAGCAGGCTGTATTTCATGGAATGGAAATATGCACTTCTGGGAGCAGGCTGCCTTTTTCTTACAGCAAGCAGCTAAATAAAAAAGCTGAAAAAGAAACCGGAGTGGCCAATCTACGACTCTTGAAGCATGTGCAGCTCACAAGCAGCGCAGGAGTTGCTTCCTAAGTGGAGACTGCTCTGCAGGACCAGCAGCAGCAGTGCTTTTTATGGATCACAGGGATGCTCAGGGACAGGAAGAAGTGGCCCATCAGAGGCTATAGCAGCAGTCACTAAGTCTGCCAGAATCCTGGTTTCTTCCTTTCCAGGTAAATGTTTGGACACTTGAAGAGCATCTGCCATCTTGCAGTGTTCTTCCTCCCCTTGTCTTTTTGAGGTATGTGGTATATACGCTGGGCTTTTCAACTCGGTGAAGGGCTTGGTATACTTAGTGGGGCATCAGGGAAGGCTGGCAACTCCTGTTGGTCATAAACCCACTCCCCTTGTGGGAGCAGCAGACACATTAACACCCAGTTGGTCTCCCAGTACACTGTACTGAAGACAGTAGCTCCTGCCCTACTCACTGTTCACAGATACAGATGTCTCCTTGGGGGCAATGCTTATGGCAATACAGGATTCCCGCACAGGGATTAAATCTTTCCTGACAGACTAGCAGACTTAACCCCTGCAGGTACATATTCTCCAATGCTTAGAAGAGAGATCTCCTACATTCGGATACCTCAGCTGGTCTTCAACTGCAGGATGGACAGAGAAACCTGCAGGTGTGCTTGGAAGAAGCAAAGTACAGGTCTTTCCCTATTCCATCATACATAACAGATAAATCGACCACAACATACTGCCTTCCCATCTCTGGTTGCCTTCTTCTCAAAGAAGTGTGGTCCAGATGAACAAAGTTTGGAACAGGTATTTGGATCAATATGGAATGGCAGAGTCAAGCACACTGTCTCACTCCTTGATACATTGCCGTGTATTTTACATCTATAATGATCCTGGGATGCTTCTACCAAACCATGCAGTTGCTGTCAGTAAATTTACCAAGGGAAAACTATGGTACTTTAGAAAGAAAAGAATCAAGATCTCCTTCAGAAAGGTGTTCTTCTAGTGCTGTGTTAAGTTACCTTGCCTTTATGAATTGTCATTGAAATCAATGGGGCTTTTGGTGGGATGAAGAGATGCACACCACGAATAGTGCAAGCTGATCCAATGCATCTGAGAACAGAATTTGACCTGGTCCTCAGTACGCCAGTTATACCTGGGGGCATTACTCGAGATGTCCCCTGGCTCAGCTTCTCCTCAGTGTTCCCTGCATTCCGAGCAGTCCTGCTGTTTGCTGGTGTTATTGTTTCCACGTAGGAGGTACATCAGAAATGGTCCAAGATTCCAAGTCACTTATCCTTTGACTGAAGTACCCTTCCTACTTCACTTTTGAAGCCCCTAAAAGAGAAATCAGAAGCACTTTGTCACCTCCTCCAGGAGGTATATTCCCACCCCACCCCAGCAAGCTGCTGCCAGCTTTGACACCTACCCCCACGTACAATGGGTGCTTTTTATGAATGTTGTCCAAAGTTGTCTTTAGATAGCTACAGCACTGCTTTGTGTACTGTGAATGCTTAAGTAAACATATTAACCTCAGATCTGCAGCTTCACAAAGCCTCATTATAGTTTGCATGCTTCACTGAAACCTTACCCTGTAGTACTTAACATCTATGATTCAGGGTGTCAAAGTGTTAATCAGCTGGCATGATCAAGATTAAACAAGTAGATTATTTTGATATTCTTCAGTAATATATTAAAAGTGAAACATGATCCATCGGCCCTTGAGGTTCAAGTCTCGGCACATGCAATTACACAAGGAGTCCCCTGTAAAAGTGATCTGGAGAGCTGGAAAAAAAAAAGCGAGTCCTTCCCAGATGTGGTCTGAGCAGTGGTCCATAATACATGACATCAATGAGTTAAACTAAGGAAACTAGTGAAGGCCAACATCTCGGTTTTAAGTTTCAGATGAGGTTTTTGCTTATGCCCACCTCAGGAAATGAATATTGCATTCATAAATTGTTTTTCTTATCCAGGAGATGAACCTTAACATTTTCATTCAGCCCCAGAGTATTAGATTTCTTTAACACTTTGCCACATTAGAATATGTTTTCCATCTGACTCTGATGATGCAATATCTGAAGAAAAAGTTGGCTGAGTGGCATTCCATAAAAAGCAATAAAAGTTTATGATGCACAGAGTATGATAATTGGCACAATATGAATTGAATGCTTCCTTATGGATAATATTTGATAAGATATAGCATGTGTAGCCATCATAACATTTCAATCAACCCACGATTGCTACTTTAAACTGTATTTATTTTATTGTCTCCATAATGGATTTTACAGTGCCAAAAATCGGTCTGACTTCACTAGAAAGATGAAAAATCAGTGTGTTGTTTTCCCTGGTGCATTTATTTCCCACTGAAATCCTTTTCTCTTATTTTCTTCTCATTTTTTTCAACCCACCTCCTTGCCATGAGCTGTTGACATATGATTTGTTGAAAGTCGAAGCTAGCGGACACCAGTGTTGGTTTTTTTTCCCCTATTGTGGCATTATTTTTGCATAGGGGCTTTTACAAGGTTAATTAAACCATAATGGGGAAATCATTCACGGACAATGTCCTTTCCCAGTTTCCAGATTTTATAAACCTCACACCTGTTTTTCTTGGGTTTTTGTGCTACATCAGCCTATAAATCCTCCTGTATTTCCCAGTGTAGTTTCTTATGAAATAAAACTTTTTTTCCCTCCATTTGCTCAACTGTTTTCAATACTTGCAGTCAAGCCTGAAGTTGTCAATCAAGGAACAGCTTATCAGTCTGAGCTTTTCCTTTTCAAGCTTATACTCAGTGACTTTTGAGACCTGTCAACACCCAGTTGAATTTAGCCTTAACAATAAAGTCACACTCTATCTCCCACCTAGTAGCTTTAGATTAAATTCTGATGTCATATACGTCATATTTACATAGTTAAAACTCATAACAAAGCAACCCACAGGCAATAGGATGTAATAACCATGCAACAGAGCCATTTCCTGTCCCCTTTTTTCTCTCACACTATGTTTCGTGTAGTTTATTGGATGTGAATGTTTTGAAAATGAAAATCGTCTGGGAGAAAACTGCTAGCCAGGCGTGAGGTTTAGAAGAATTCAACTAAAAGAATATATAGAGTTGTAAATGCTTGGCCACCTCTGGTATTGTAAAATAGAAACTCTTTCAATATTCCTTTCATTTCCACAAGAAGAATAGATGGGAGGCCACAATTATGTGCTCCAACAGTTGATTTTTAATATCTTTAATTCTGCTCATATTAAAGGAAAACAATTAACTTGGAGTCAGAAAGCTTTAAACACCAAAAGTTTTACAGTTTTCATTTTAAAGCACAAAGGACCTACTTCAAATACAATGCAACGGGAACTTTAACCACAGGCTATGTTTAAAAGACAAATCCACCATGGTACTTTAAACAATCAATTAAGGCAAGTTTAACAATTTTTTTTTCAGCCTCGCAAAATAGCCCCATTAAAAGTAAGAAAATAAAAACCACTGTGTGCTTATCCCTCTCCCTCCAGCCCCCGCCACGCACACACAGGGTACTCTTTAACCCCAGTCATATCAAGAGATTGTGTTTTATTCAAAAATAAAGAGCAAGCCTTAACCAGTGAGCTTCATGCAGAGCAGCGCATTACCTTCTGCAAACTCTTTTTTCAAACTGAGGACAGCTGAAATGCTCCCATTGATTTGGCTACTGGTAGGACTTTGAGTGAAGAGTAAAATACCATTTCAAACCATTTTTTGAAGGGATTCTTTTTTTTTCACTAGTATTGATTTATTTTAGAAATTGAACCCAAATAAGAGAATACCAAGAGTGAAGGAAAAAGGCATCACTTTCTGCCAGAAGGCCAAAGAGAACCCTTCTGATGGGAAGACCCCAAGACTCTTCCCATCTACCCTAGCCATGCACTTCTTCATGATGTTCCACCATGGAAAGAAATGGTCCTTTAATGCTGAAGGGGGGAACTCCAGGGGATCCTCCTATTGCTAAAAGCCTCCAGGTAGGCTGGGCTTAAGTGCACGCGTCTGTTTGCATTGAGCAGGGCTTGCATCACGGGTTGTGTGCAGTGGGCTTGCCCAGATGTATGGCCAGCATCCAGTTCTTGCAAACCTCACTGCTTCTGTTTTCCTTGCTGCTACGGCTGCAACTATTGTTCCAGCAGCTTTCTTTGCTGCAAAGGTCTGGCCAGTGAAGGTTAAATCAAACTGGTCTTCGGGCCAGACAGCTCCTCACAGACTTGGTAGAGCAGTTTTATTCGTGCTGAGTTCTCCAGTTCTTGCTTGGTAAATAATGATCCGTTTCAAAATGAGCCATGTGTCAAAGCACGGGCTTTATAGATTGTCCTGAGAGTGCTTTGTTCCCCAGCAATCAGCAACCTGAATTCCTCAGGAGGGACAGCTTGCTACACAGCAGGCCCCACAGAAAAAGGACCCTATGGGTGACTCTGGCTTAGACATAAAACGCGAGCTGCTGGTGCTGGGAGCTGCAGAAAAGGTGAACAGTAGGGGTGTAAATAGGAGCAACATTTGTGAGACATCCTTTGGCTGGCTAGGAGGACTTCTGCTGAAGTACTGAGCCTGGTCTTGGATGCAGCACTTCAAAATGATGTGAAGGGAGGGACTTTGAGAAAAACAATGAGGACAAACAGAGATCAAGGAAAGGGAGAGAGAAGGAATTTTGTACTGCTTAGTCTAGAAATAAAGAAAACTGAGATGAGAAATGGTAATGGGCTTTGAATGCTTGGAATGACAGCTGCCAAAGGGGAAGGACTTATTCTTGCTCTTTTCACCTCCCTTTAGATGTGATGGGGAGTAACCTTCTTAAATTGGAACACGGAAAAATGAGGTAAGGCATTAGGAAAACCCTCCAGCCGCAAGGATCCTTAGGCACTGGAAGGTGCTTCTGAGGGACATTGTACAATTACTAGTACTGGCAGCCTTTGTTAGAAGAAACTCATCTGTCAGAAAGGGTTTCAGTACAGAAGATCCTATTTTGAGTCAAGGAGATGGGTAATGACCTCCCATGGGTCCTCGCACACTTGTTATCTCCAAGTCTATGCTTGGCCTTTGTCTCTCTTCCTGACTAACTCTGCATCGACAGTTGTTTCTCCTCCTAAGGCATCCTGTTCAACCCTGCAGCCCCTCCTAGGGCAAAGATAATTCTCAGCAGGCAGTGGTACTCACTGGAAATAGCTACCTCTGTTCCCCAAGCTCCTCCTGGTGTTTCCTGACAGGAGCTTACAGCTACAGGGAATGGATGACCAACAGCAGTAGCAGAGAAGCAAAGACACCCAAGGTCGAGCTACTGGTCAGCAGCTCAGCAGTCATCTTGGGACTCCTGCACCCATAGACTTGTGAATCCAGTGGTTCACGTTATGTCTGTCAGTCAACTGGCCTTCAGGACCAGGGCTTGGCTATCTCTACAGAAGGAAAGAATATATGGGTATAGTTAACATGTGTAGCTCTAACGCATAACACATGTAGCCATGTATGTAGCCAGAAGGTGTTCATTGTGCTTGCTGGAGTGATGATTGCCTCAGCTTGCACCACATTTTTTGTGCAACTTCTGCATTTCCCCCATCAATTGCCTGTTTGGCCACAGAGCACGAGTACTTTTTTCTTCCCATATAGTGAAACACCCAGTCTCATGCCAACATCAAATCCACTGTGGACCTCCCTGTACTGCAGGAGGCTTCAGGATGTCATGCAGCCAGTCTGACATTCAGAGCTGCTGAGCTCTTGCTGAGCTTCTGCACCATGTGCTGAAGTCAGCAAGAACAACAGATGTTCAGTGACTTTGGAAACCAACCCAAGAGCCTTTGCTGGGGTTGATCTGATGGCAGAAGGACCCTATTCTGTGTATGTTGTATAAAGCCCAAGATGTAGTCTCCCTGCTCCTCAAATGGACATGCCGTGTACAGTGAAACTGCACTCTAAGTCTTCTGACTGACTCATTTCATAGCAAGGAGGTTCATATGAAGCCTTCAGAGAAATATGAAACCTACATAAAGGAAGACTTGCTTGAGTGGACATAGACTGTTTAAGCCTGCAGCAGGCAAATTTTTAAGGGAGATGGGGCAGACTTTTTTCTTTCCTAGAAAATGTGTGCCCATAGAAACGCATGAGATGCTGCTCATTAGAGAAGCATGATGTTGTTGAGCAACATCTGTCTCTGGACACCTGGTGAGCTGAGATTAGTGAAGGCAGGGTGCAGGAGGTGGTGCCCCTCACAGATACCCTTTTAGGATACTGCAGCTCTTCAGGCCTTGCTCCAGACCCGCTGTGTGTCAGCCACAACACACTGAGTGCCAGCCTTGGCACTGGGATAGAGCTTGTTGACCACCTGGTGTATGATGCCTACAGAATACCACCCAGTTGCTTTAAGGGCTCAGTGGGAGAGGTTTTTAGCTGAACTGAAGTAGCACATGTATATATGTTTTTTGACCATTGTACAAGGCAATGAATCCCAACAAAAGAGCTGAGCAAGAGCCCATAGTGGCAGTCCATAATGGCAACCAGACCCTTCAGAAGTTTATGATGATGACAAAGGTAGAAACCAGGGTGCAGTGTGAGTTTCCTTCAGCTGGTCTTCTACCTGACCATCTAACAGGGAGGAAATACAGGGGTGACAAAGCAAGCAAAACAGAGGAGCAAATTAATCAGCTGGAGGAACTAAGCAGTCTGTCATTCAGCTTGCTGAGTTTATCACTACTAGATGTGCAAGTGATAAAATAACCAGATTATCAGAATGGCCTCAGATACTGCAAGCTGTTCATGCTGGTTTTGGCTGAGACAGAGTTAATTTTCTTCATAGCAGCTAGTATGGGGCTATGTTTTGGATTTCTCCCCAAAACAGTGTTGACAATACAGAGATGTTTTAGTTATTGCTGAGCAGTACTTAGAGTCAAGCCCTTTTCTGCTACTCACACCACCTGACCAGTGAGTAGGCTGGGGGTGTACAAGAAGCTGGGAGGGGACACAGCTGAGACAGCTGACCCCAGGTGACCAAAGGCATATTCCATACCACACGACAGGGGGATGTTCAGAGTTATGGCATTTGTCTTCCCAAATAACCGTTACGTACAATGGAGCCATGCTTTCCTGAAGATGGCGGAACACATGCCTGCCAACAGGAAGTACTGAACGAATTCCTTGGTTTACTTTGCTTGTGTACATGGCTTTTACTTTACCTATTAAACTGTCTTTATCTCAACCCACAAGTTTTCTCACTTTTACTCTTCCAGTTCTCTCCCCCATCCCACTGGGGGGAGTGAGTGAGCGGCTGAATGATGCTTATGCCAGCTGGGGTTAAACCATGACACTGTCACAGAAGTCAACTCTGTGTGTCACATTAACGAGTATTTATGAAAATTAATATGAAACAATGGAAAAGTTCAGTTGTTAAAATATGACCTGCCAACTGCTTCTACCATTGTTTTCACTGCACCCCATGAAACAAAGAACATTTGGAGTCCAGGCCTCTGCTTCATTTCCAGCTTGTCCCAAGCTTGTGATTTGTTGTTGCAATTTTGTCAAGATGTGAGAAAACAGTGGCTGATTCCACCACCAGCATCTTCCAGCAGGCTCTACAAGGACTTTGCTACACAGCAACTGCCATACTGAAATGAACTGTCTCTTCTCAAACCCCACATTGCGTTCTCTTTTGTGGAGCTAAGGGCATTCTCCTGTCCTTAGTTATGCAGGACAAATCCTGTTTTTTTTTCCATTGGGAGCTGAGCCCACAGGGCTGGGACATCCACCCATGTTATGAAATGGCAGAGCAAACAGTTGCAAGCCAAAATCAGGGCTCAAGTGCTACCTCTCTACTGAAGCCCATCAGACCTGAGGGCCTCACTCAGTATCATCGGTATATCATCACAGATCTAGAATTCACACACAAGGATATCGGAGATTAACATGTTTTTTCTTTACACTTTGGCTAGAAGATATCTGTGGTCACAGTGAGGTAACGACTGGCAGACACTGATTTTCCAGTGACCTGTAAGGATGCTTCCTCTTGATCTCGGTTCAGCACTCCTGCTGGTATGTTTTCTTACCCTTTTTTAACTTACGGTCTTGGACCGGCTCCCACACACCCAAGCTTAGTTCTCTCAAGCTACGTGCAGCAAATGCTGCACCCTTTCTGCAAAAGCATTTTTTTCTAAATTACTTTCTAGTCTTCAACATGCTTTATTCCCTTTTTTGTCCACTTCCTTTCTCCCCTCTGTAAATTATCTTTCCCCGCTGGATAATGGGTCTAGACTTTCCATTCAACCTTCACTTCCACCTTGGGCTTTCTGCACCCGTTATGCTCTGTCACCCCTTGTCTTTGGCTGGGGCCACTGGAGGCAATCTCTGAGCTGGGCTGAATCCTCCACACCAGTAGTTTTTGATGTCCCAATCCTCCTCCTTTCCAAAGCAAAGGATAGAAAAACAAAGTAATAAATCATTTTCTTGACTCAGGGGTTTACACATTGATCCCTCTTTGGTCCTGGCACCTTCTATTCTCCTTTAATCTTATCCATAGCTCCTCCTTATGACATTTCAGAAGTGAAATAAAATATGCAGCACATAATGCATCTTTCCTGCTTTCGCCAGCTCTCCTGATTTGAAGTGCCAGTGCTCTCTTTTAATGCCTGGATTCCATTTTTCTTGATTCCCCTCTTGGCTTCAAAATTTTGGGGTGTGCTGTCCCCTCTTTGCCTATGTGATGTATCTTACAGACACTGCTTGTGCCTCCAAAGACAAACCATTAGTAGAAATAAGGAACAAACAACTGAGATGAATGAATACCTGGGCAACTGTGATCAAGTGAGAAAATCGATCACTTTAGAAAAACAATACCGTACATTTTCAAGAACATTTGCAGAAAAAAAGCTTTGCTTTTTACACAGGTCTTCTTTCCAAAGACAGCTGCAAAAGACAGCTGCAAAGAGAGTGGGGGTTGGTTTGTTTGTTTGTTTCCCTGGCTCAAATGGTAGATTCATGTGGTAACTTGAAAAAAAAGTATCTTGGCTTTAGATAAATTCAGTTGTCCCCTGCTGTAATATCCAGAGATAAACTCAAACCAGTTACACAAGCACGGCTCTGAACACAGGTGGTGTCTGAACATAAATCAAACTGTGCCAACAGTCCCAACACCGCCTCTCCCCCATCTCAAGGTCCCGTTGGCATCCCCAACACAGGCGGTGCATGGGTTTTAAACAAAACCAGAAGTGTTGGAGCCAGCCCTAGATATTTCAAGTACCTGTTGAGATTGCCTTGTCCAAGTTCATTGTCTTTCATAATTGCCATCATATGTTACTACGTGCAGTATAAGTGAAAGATAGGTTTATATCCATTTTGCTATTTGCTTATGCTGCGTCAGGGTATATACAGCAGGAATCTCCCACAGCTGTACAAAAGTTGGGACCAAAGTGTCCATCAACAAGCACAATCAGTAGCCTGGACTAATTTTCCCTAGCAATAATATTTTAGTTGCGTGTTTTGTGATGGAGAGTGCCGAAAATCAGCTCTCTACTTCTACTGATATTAAATGCAGGTAGTGTTTTCCCTGGTGTAATTGTGTCTTTTCCTTTAACAGTAGTTTGGTTAAAGCAAAAGTAGACTAGATCACATTTTAAAATAACATTTATTTGTTTTTCTCCAAATGTAAAGATAATATTAACTTAAAATGGGAGAAAAAAAATAATACATTATTTAACTCTTAAAAAAAGTTTAACACGAAATTCAATCTATGTACATAATTTGTCTCAGATTGTTTCACACACTACTGCCAATACTGCTTCGCTTTTTTTCGCGTGTTTATTCATTTTGTTTTTAACACTCCCTAATCCCAAAATTGCCATGAGGGAAATTTCACAATTCTGTGTACTCAAGGAAATTTGACAATGTTACTTCACCAAAGACATTTATATTTGGAGGCTAAAATGAAACAATTCTGAATGGATGTCAGGACTAAATTATAAAATAAAAGACAGTCTTGCAAACTTCACAGCACCATTATAAATCAGGATTTTTCAATATCTAAGTTACATGATCTCCATGGTTCCCTATTGCCTCAACAAATTAAGAAAATCCATCAAACTACAAATCTTTCCATTGATAGGGAGGAATGCCTGCAGATTCGGTAAATACATCTCCAGTTATAGAAATACAGTATTATCAAGAAGATCCTGTGCATAAATAGACATTAAAAGTATCCTACATAGTTTCATAATTTTACACAGTATCACCCAGACAAAAGAAAACCATTGTCTGAAGTCAAAGGTCTTGAACTTAGGCAGCATCACCCAGAGAAGACTTCATTCAGCTTGGGCACTGGGGACTTGGGGTGCCATCAAAACATTCACAATGCCTACAACGAGGTGCACTGCTAATTATAGCTAGAGCCCTCCAATACAAAGACATTTTCATGGGTAAAACAATTTCATGGGACAAAAACGTCTACATAGATCTCCATCTGCCTCTCTTGGTCACCACCTTCTAGATCTCAGCAGAACTGTGTTTTCTTTCCGCATCAAACCATCAGAGGCCAAACACAGTCAGGGAATTCATTACAAACCTCAAACATTGGTCCAACCTGCTAAATATTTATTGAATTTGGAAAAAATGTGAGACAAATTTAGACTGAACTTGGGTTGATTTATTGTGTTTGGCAAAACATGGTTGTTTCGTATGATGATGACTTTCAAACCAGACAAAGCTAAGTGGTTTCTCTTGAATGAAACTACAGCTTAAATCAAAGTTGGAGAGAGAGTACTGGAACAAAAGTTGTTGGGTTTTTTGTCCTTCCTTTTTTTTTTTTTTTTTACAGGAACAGAAGTTTTTTTGGTTTGGTTCTTTTTTCATCTTGAGCCAAACTCCATAAAATATTTTATCTGCGGCTTTAGTCCGCCTGCATATATACAAATGGAAAATCATGCTGATTTTTGGTACAAGGTTTTTCCTGATCTTTATTTACCTATCTTCACCAGAATGTACAACGTCCTCACAGTCTTCTCAAGGTGGATTTCTTCACAACAAATACATTCTTCCAGAGCACAGAACCATTTTTGCTTAAAATATGCAGAGACTGACAACCAAAAAGAGAAAGAGAGAAACTTGTGGTTTTATTGGAGAGGTTAAAACAAATTATTATTCCAAATGTTAAATTACGGGGAATCGGCAACCGAAAGCAACAATAAAACAGCATCAGAAAGATGCAGAAAAGAGGCTGATTTTGTTATTCTGGAAAATTCCTGTGTATTGCGAAATTTATAGCAATTCCTTATATCATCATCATTATCATCATCATCATTATTTGGAATCATCAAGCGGTGTATTTTTTTCCAGACAGAAGAGTTTTGGAGAATGTAAGTTGCCAACAGTTTTCTCACAGTTTCATTTATATTTTTACATAGACTTATTTTGACCTAGTGAAATAATTCAGATTATTATATTCAAGCTAATACAGATAAATAACCAACTCCTCACAAAAACAGATATTAAACAATAATTTTAAAAACTTGTGCAGGTAGCACTACACTTTTTCTTCATATGTTTATACAAAATAATTTCCTTTCATATTTGAATTATAAAATTCCCCAAAGCAAAAACAATTTTCACTTTGAACTGTGGATGTTTTGCTTGACATAAGAATTCATTTAATTTAATTTGCAGTGCAGTTGATGCTGGAGTAAGTAAAGCAGCAGTCGTACTGCAATTTTTCTTATGATAGAATTCAAATATATTTAATATTTTAATCACTGGAGGGTAGAGGAGAAAATTTTGCTGTCACCATGGCCACGTAAAGCAGAATACAATGTAGTTACGAGTTCATTTAAACAGATACTCTGGCAACTGAAAGCAGAATCAGGATGAGAAAACAAGGTTCAAAAACAAATAGGGTTTTTATACAGATAATAAGACTAGAAATGTCATGGGCAATGCTTAGGAAAGAGGTGGTGAGAAACACGCAGCTTGGGGCTTCACCCTGGGATTGTTTATCCCTCTGACACCCCATAACCTGAGCAAGCCCTTTGTGGGGTCTGACCCTTGTGTACAAAGCTGGCTGTGCTCCCCAAGCCTTCCTGTGCTCCCCTCCAAGGCAGACGGGGGCCACAGGCAAGGCACACCACTGGGGCAGGGGCAATAGCAGCCGCTCGGTACTGACAAATTCAAGACAAAGGTATGGCAGCAGGGCCATGCAAAGGCAAGAAAAATCCTCCAAGTTTCAGTATGGCAGATGCAAGAACTGTGGCTGCTCTGCGGACGAGGGTCTCCAGCCCAGCTGGGGTCTCCCCCTTGCCTTCCCCCCTGCTTCGCATGATGCTGTGCTGCTCAGTAGGAGCCACGTTTCACAGCCTGGCCTTTCAGAGGGTTGCCCCAAATTAAGTGTTTGCAGAATAACACCCCAGACAGGTAAAGTGAGGCCATTTAATACTCAGCCACAAGCACATCTAAAATAATACCAACTCCCACTGTGGTGGGAGAAAAAGGCTAGCTGTAATTAAGCTGCTGAAGTATAGCGCTTTCATTCATTAAAAACAATTCTTTGATTTAGCGCACAACACAAAACACCCCCAGACCACAGGAAATCTCTGGGCTAATTCTCCTGCCCTTTCACCTCTCACACATTCGAGCTTTCTGCTTTCTTCCTCCTGTCCATCTGCTTTCATCATTAGCAAAAGCCTTGTGCAACAGCTCTAGCGAATAAAGTCCGCTGTCATCACAGCATATTTAAACTCTGACTGTTAGTTTCCACTCGATCAGCTCTATGCCCACAGGTCTTGTTAAGCACAGAGAAGGGCAGTGGTGCAGGTCCCAAAACGTTTGAGGTGCAACCAGCCTTTCCCAGATGGTTCATGCTGTCCTCGGACCAGGTTTATCCTTTCCTGAATTTTCTGATAGCTTTGAAGCAGAAACACAGCCAGTGCAGAGAACAGTCGCTGCGTGACCAGCAGATCTGAGGATGGCAGGTTTGTGTTGTAGGCATTTGAGTGCCAAAATACACTGTCTTTATGATGGAAAAATAAGTACTGCTCTTGAAAGTCATCTAACATGGTCAGTACAGAGAGGATTGCAGTACAAGACCTGGAGAGGGTTTGATTTTGCTTAGGAAATGAGCTCCCCTTTCTTGACGTGCTTGCCTTCCCACAGAGTGATGGCTGAAGGAAGAGAACGAAGCCAATGGCAGGGGAAACTCTTGAAACTTGACCACAAGAGGCTCACGGGCAAAGAGGTTTGGAAAAGTCACAGTGTTCTTCCTTGAGAGCATCAACACCATTCATAATAAAGCAAATAAAATGAAGAAGCAGTCCTACACTGTAAAAATGTTCACACACTTGGATTATTTCTGCTGGAGAACAGTGTGTGAAATTCAGAGATGCGACTGAAATGACCATGTTAGGCCAAAAAACCATTTGGAAACAGGTAATCAGGCAAGCTGAAGGGATACTAGGGCACTTCAGTTTCCATTGTCTTAGAAGAAGCTTTGGGTTTTTGGCTGTGCTCCTAAGTGTGCATACACTATCTGCTTTGTACTTATACTGCACTGGAGTGTTAAATCAACCATTAGGTAGACCTAGAGACCAAGACATCGATGGAATAATGTGAAATAAAAAAAATGAAGCATTGGTCCTGCATATTATTTTTAGATGCATGGGTAAGTACACATCTTTGGACCAGATCCTCAACTGCTGTGAATCTGTACTGGAATTAGAGAAATACTAAGACAGACAACCAGGACAATCACACACAGAATCACAGAATGGTTTGGGTTGGAAAGGACCATCTAGTCCAATCTCCCCTGCAATGAGCAGGGACATCTTCCACTAGATCAGGTTGCTCAGAGCCTCATCCAACCTGACCTTGAATGTTTCCAGGAATGGGGCTTCTACGGTCTCTCTGGTCAACCTGTTCTAGTGTTTCACCACCGTCATTGTAAAAAATTTCTTCCTTATATCTAGTCTGAGTCTACCCTCTTTTAGTTTAAAACAATTATCCTTTTTTCCTATTGCTACAGGCCCTGCTAAAAAGTCTGTCCCCATCTTTTTTATAAGCCCCCTTTAAATATTGAAAGGCTGCAATAAGGTCTCTCCACAGCCTTCTCTTAGGCTGAACAACTCCAGCTCTCAGCCTTTCCTCGTAGGAGAGGTGTTCCAACCCTCTGATCATCCTCATGGCCCTCCTCTGCACCTGCTCCAACAGGTCCATGTCCTTCCTGTGCTGAGGACTCCAGAGCTGGACACTGTACTCCAGGTGAGGTCTCAAAAGAGTAGAGCAGAGGGGGAGAATCACCTCCCTTGACCTACTGGTCACACCTCTTTTGATGCAGCCCAGGACATGGTTGGCTTTCTGGGCTGCAAGCTCACATTGCCAGCTCATGTCCAGCTTTCCACCCACCAGCACCCCCAAGTCCTTCTCCGTGGGGCTGCTCTCAATCCCTTCATCCTCCAGCCTGTATTGATACCGGGGATTTCCCCAACCCAGGTGCAGGACCTTGCACTTGGCCTTGTTGAACCCTGTGAGATTCACACGAGTCCACTTCTCAAGCTTGTCCAGGTCCCTCTGAATGTCATCCTGTCCCTCAGGCGTGTCAGCCACACCAGCCAGCTTACACAGCACCTGCCACTCAAGAGGAGCATACTTTGTCTAGGTGTTCTCAGGTTTGAAAGGTGACAGCATAGAAGTGACATTACAGAGCAACCAACACTGTTGTAACTGGCATGGTAAAGATGAATAAGAAATAATTATTTACTGTTTGGAGGCAGATGCAGTGTCTTTGGACCTACCCTTTGGCCTGCACAACCTGTGAATTTTTTGGATGCTTAAAATGCATGTACAGAAGTAGTTTTTAACATTGCATGCAGTTAAGCTATGGAAGACAAAAAGAATCAAGACAGATTTGTGGGAGGGAGGTCTGCCTCACGTTATTCATCACAGTGGATGTCAGTGCAGGGCATGACTAAACCACTGATTCCTAGAGGCTGGGAAGATGGGTGAAGCTCTACATGCCTTGCGTTAGTATTCTGTCACTACATGCCTGCTACCAGCCACTGTCAGAAACAAGATATTGGGTTTGAGGGATCTTAGCTTTTCACAATGACACAAACACGTTTATGTTCTCCAGAGAGTTTAACTCATAGGACATCCTGACAGGTATTGAATTCAACCATTAAAGTTACAGACTGAAACACTACAAAGCAAACAAATGAATAAGCAGTGAAAACTCATGTTCCCATCGCAGGATTGCCAAATTATCACCTGGTATCTCGAATAGTGTTTTTAATCTCCAGCATACTTTACTTATTAGCTGGTGGAAGTCTACAGAGGAAATTACCCTGAGCTTCAGAAAATAAGGTATGTTCCCCTTAGGTCAGCAACAGATTCAGGTTACCCTGACTGTACACTCTATAAATGGGTACACTTAATGAAATAAGTTTGAATGTTTCAACAAAGCTGAATTGCTAGCACTAATATAAGCGTAATTAAAGTTATATCAGCACCTGTGTTCTGAAATTTCATCTTAGCGGATCAGTTTCAAAAGTGTATTTTGGACACAAGTTTCACCAAGTAAAAAATAATCTGTGCTGAGGATGGTCCTAGAGAGGCAGCTGGAGAGGGTGCAGCTACACTCAGAGATCCTGACTTTGGGCTTCAGGCTCCTGCTCTCCAACTCCCTCCAGAGGAGCCTGGAGCTCTCGGTGGTTAGAGAGTGAGGGAGTGCCTTGGACCAGCCTCCCAACTAAAGCACCCTTCCACATGTCTGGTGAAATGAATCTGGCTGTTTTCCGCCTTCTTACACCTCTCTAAATGGCCACATTTTAAAATACGCACATACACAGCGCACACGAGAACATTTCACATTTGGTTTTTGCAATGTAATAGTTTTGCTTGCTTTGTTATGGTTTCTTGTACCAGATGTAGGAATGCTGAGACATATGGAAAAGAAAATCAGCTACAGCAAGAGCGATGCAACCACTCGCTGTTGCAGGTTCTTCAGAGATAGGTGAATAAGATTAAAGATAACATTAATTGACCGCCAAAATTATTTAGGGAACTGCTAACGTTTCTTCCTTCGTTATTGACTCCCTCAGCCCAACCCAGTGTGACACTGGGCCATGCTTACTTGGTTCTTCAAAGGAATCAATTCCAGAAAAATCCTGTCGTGACAGTTGGTAATTAAAGATCCTTTTGTGAATGTCGCAAGATGAGAGCAAGTAAAAAAGATTTAAGCCTCTTCACAGCCCAGTTTGCATGGGAGGTTCACCAAACACTTGGGGAGGTTAAGCTGACCTCTTACGAGCTGTCCAGCCTTAGAGACATTACACAAGACAAACACCATTGGGCAAAGTTTTAAAACCTCACCATACTAAGGAAAAATACAGGCATGGGATGGAAAAGCTAACGAAGATCTGCTTACTCCGTTTTACAGCCTAGCAGAGCTCCACTCCACCCCAGCCTTACTAAATGTCACCGGTTCCTCACCCCAGTCTGCCCGGGAGTCTCAACAGAGACAACATGGACATACTTGAAGTAGCTTTAACCTCTTGCTGAGACAGCTGGCCAGAACCTTTCTTGCTTGGTCCTCCTCCTCCTCTTCCTCCGTGCACCAGCAGCGCTGGTCGTACTGCTGAGAAGCTCAGGGACAGCGAGACGTGCACAGGCAGCCATGGCTTGGCTCCGGAGATAACCCATTGCCTGCATGGTTATGCACAGAAAACTCTGTTTTTCAAAAGCGTTGGCTCAACCCCTCAAGCAGGCATTTGGATCACTTACAGAAGTATACAGAATACTTTGTTTCAGCGCTCAATGGTCTGTTTGTGTGTTTACCAACCGGAGGGGGTTGTGGCACGCAATTTTGCCAAGGCAAAAAGGTGTTCCAAGAAGAGCAGCAGCAGCTGTAAGCAGGCCCTGGGAATTAAATAATAGCATCTTATAAAACTTCACAAATTGAGCCAATAAGTGTGCAATAAGTCAGTTTTGAAATTACTGTCCTATATCAAGTTTCTCTAATAAAAGTCAAATTTATGCTTAGAAAAGCTTAAAGCCCATATGTAGGAAAACTTTATAACTCTAATGGGAGCCATGATAGAGTAGCATGTTAGTAAATACACGTGTAAGCAGCACAGTACAAAGAGAAAAGTAGCAATACGCTAATTACCTCCCTCCCATACCATTTTTGGTTGTCACTGTGGATGCAACTGCAGCGAAACACATGCACGTTCCTCACAGCTGCTCTGTTCCATGAGGAATAAAACGGCAGGAAGACTGACAATGTGAAAGAGAGAAAACAGAGGCTTTTCTTCTATAAAAATTCATTACATGTCCATCCAGAGATAGAAATAACCTTTTTATGTTCTCAGTGACTGATTAAGACACAACTTTTTTACAGAAGATACATGAGTTGGAAAAGAAAGCTGAGGCTGGAGAACTAGTCCATAGGGATGGGCTCCCTATCAACAGCCATAGGTTTTCACTTAGCTTGGAAGTGGTGCAAATGGTCATGCCAGCATTGACGGAGAGGTAGTCTCCTGCATCCTGAAGGCCTCTGGCAGGCTCGACCAGCGAGCATGGAGCCAGCCTGGAATCCAGCTCTCCACCAGATGAAAGCTGAGCAAGGCTGTTGCTGCTTTGCAGGTGTGAGACTTGGCCACTGTGCAGAAGACATGTTCCATCACTGGAGAGGTTCTAGCCATGCCATGCAGAGCATCACCAAGTAATGGCGACTCAACCAGTGGCTAACTGCATTTACCAAACGGGCAAACTTTCTGAATAAAAATAGGCAAACTCTTTTTGCTTGCATTTTTTCTTAGCTGCAGTACAAAGCAGCACCACTCTGTTCTGTCCAAATGAGGTAACTCAGGCTCTATTGGTTGAAGTATAATAATAAAGGCTCTGCTGAAACAAGCCAGGCAAGATCTTCAAGGACAGATATTGGTTGTCTTATTTGAGCTTTTAATGAAAAAAAAAGCATCTAATAGAGCACCAAGATAAAGAACACCGTGGGCCTTTTTCCACTGAAAGCACATATCCTTAAATAGGAAAAGTGGAAAGACAAAGGGCTGAGCAGCTTGACAAGCTGGTTCACATGCTGAGCCAATCCAGTAAATTATGGGATAAAAAGAGCACATTACACACGCAGTCATCCCTCCATCCTACAAACCTCATCAACCTACCACACCACAGAATCACCTTCTCACCCAGAAGACAATAAGCATAATGGGGCAAATAGAAATATTTCCAAAGTTACCAAAAACTACTTTGGCCAATCCACAAAGAAGCGGATAACTAAACTGGAGACTCTGCGTAGAAAGGGTGACAGAGCACCTTACCCCAAAAGGACACTCAAAGCTATGAGTCTCAATGAGTCCAGAGTTAATAATGTAAGTCCCACAGCAGGGTGGGTTTTTTAGGTATACCTCTCTCTTCACCATTTCTTAGCGACTCCAGTTCAGCTTATTGGATTTTGTAGTTTCCATTCTTAAAAACTTGACCCATGCAGTGCACTGCATAAGCACCGATCCTAAAATCTTCATTAGCTAATGTCTAAAACTTGGGCACTACAATGCCTACTTCTTTTTATGAAGTTGTACTTGGGCTTAATGTCAAGTCATCTGTGTTTTTTTGATGTTTTTAACATTTTGAGTTGTTAAACAAGATCAATTCAAAGATTTCCTCTGCCTTTGAGAAAAAAAACGTAGTTTCTATAACCTTTCCTTATCACCAGGTCTCCTTGAGACCTACTGTTCTTCAGATTACTGCATGCTGTGCTTTTAGAAATAGACAAATTACAGTCTCTTCCTGTGATATGATGACTAAAACTGTATAAACAAGCATTTCAGATAGCAATGGGTAAACAATGCGTAGGTCATCCCAGTGTTCAAATATAAGAGGAATGCAAAAATTTCCTGGGCCATGATGAGGGTGTGAGCAAAGTAACTTCCCAGAAAAAGGCCAGAAAAAATGCTTTGCCTGCTGTATTTCACATACAAAAGCATGCAAGTCATCATCGTCGTCATTTTTCATCACAAAAGTAGGCAAGTAGGTAAATCTTTCTCCTTAGCATGGTATCTGTTATATGGCTGGTTGTCCAGTCAAGAGTCATGGGTACGGCAGTGGTTTGTTTTGCTTGGGCTTTTCCTTTGGTGTTTTGCTTTCTGGGTACACAGAGTGGACGGGTGTGTTGGAGAGGACAAATCATGGATTCACACTCTGCTTGTCACTCAGCTGGGGACAGTCCTTTCTCGTTATAGGTTATTCCATGGACACAGACAGTCCCTGTTGCTCCCAGAGCCATCAAAGTGAAGCCAGTCAGCCATCCCAGGTCTTCCCTACCAGATCACTTAGCTAGTCCTTTGGAAAATATACGAACAGTTCTTGGCTTGTTTTACAAATAAGCATCAACACCTTGAACTTGATTCATAATTCAGGGGAAAAACAAGTTTTCTTGCACATCCTTAAGAGGGATGAGTTGCCTAGAACATCAAGGTCCAGGCTTTGGGTAGCCTAATTCCATGGGAATCCCCATGCTTAGCATTTCCTCTGACTGGCTCCAGACCCTCAAGCATGCCCAGGTAACACAAAACACTAAAAAAGGGGTTTCAGAGGGAAGAGGACTGATTGAACCTAGGCTTGTAGGTTTTCACCACTAGAGGTGGTTTTTTTCCCCCATGTTTTGTTCTACAACATGACCAAGACGGGCAGGAAGCATCTTGGTTGAGAGCAAACTACACGACAACCTGCTGCAAGCAGCCTGAGCTAAAACACCTGACTCTCAATTGGGCTTTCAACTCCACTGTACTGTTAGTACAGTAAATACACAGGGTTTTCAAAAATATTTGCATTTTCCCATTAAAGGATTATAATCTATTGCTAGCTTTTGAAGCCCTTCTGCCTTTGAGATGACAAGGCTCCAGTGTAACCAGGAGGTTTGGCCATTGTCTTTTCCTAGAATGTCACAACATGCTCTGCTCCTAAATTGGAAAATATCACTATCTCCATATTTCATGATATTCTGGGGAATACAAAGTAAGCTCTTTTATGGACTAGGACAGTGGGGCATTGGAACAGCATGTGCAGGAAGTCACAGTGCGACCACTGGGGAGAAGGTGAGATGAAAAAACCTTCCCATTTCTACTTACGGTGCTATCTGGGAAGCAATTTCCCAATAATATAAGAAGATATATGGATAGTCTGACCTATTTTTTTGTAGAGACTCAGTGCAGCTGGGTATTTCCTGTACTGACCTGGATCCAATATCATAGAACCTAATAAATCAGTTAATATTTCAGGTAACTAAAATATTAAAAGATGCCTTAAAGATTTAAATTTTTTCCACACATCATACTCCAGCTTAACAAAAAAAAAGGTAATGTGAAACATGTCAAAATTCCCCTCCTTTATTAATTTTTTATTTTCTTTTTTTTTTTTTTTTTTTTACTTGAAAGCTATCCAACTAAGCAAGGGGAAGCCATGACCTTAGAAAGTGCTTTTCTCTTTACCAGAGTGTTCAGAGACAATGTGTGTGGCACATTGAAGTGATACATAATCCCCAGTTCTTCCCCTCAGTCTCTAAGGAATAAAGACAAACTCTTGTTTGTCCCACAGTGATCCCTCACTTCTACGTATGGAGATTCCATATAACCACCTCAGGAATAAATATACTTGGAATAGACCCAACTCCGTTGACTTCGTTGGGCTCTGCTGACCATGATGTAACTCCACAAGCATCATGCTGCTTAGCCCAGGAGAATCTGTCCATTAAAAATGAAAAAAAAAAAAAAAAGAAAAAAAGACTTCCTATTGTTTTCCTAAAACAAAAGGATCCCAGTTTCATAAAGCCAAGGCTTTTGTATTAATGGGAGAATCTGCTGATCTTTGCCAGCCACTACATTTCTTGGAAGTTCAAGGAGCTGAAACAGTTAATTCACCATGATCTCGTAGAAAGAGCCTGGTAGCAGAAAAGGGTTGGCTGAAGGCATTTTCCTGTACTCAGGCTTTTAGTTAATTTTATACATAACAACTAGGATGACACGCTATTATGGAAAAGGCCATAATTCATTCCAGTCCATTTGCAAGCCAGGAATTCTAGGATTTGTGTAAGTCTTTTGTAAACCGGCCAATTTCATGTAGAGCATGCAAACGCTCAGAACTGCAACTGTCAGGAGACAAAATTCACCAACAGCCAACGGAATTAAACTCAAAAACATTTCAGTTACTGTCTTCTATCCTAGATAAGCACTAAGCAAAACTTTAGAAAAAATGGTTTTGACACCAAAATAATATTTTGCCCTTGATCCATAGGCACAAATTCAACTCAAAATCCATAAAACTCAAGGTTTTGCAATTTCATGAACCTTGGATGCAGGCTTCTATGCTTTTCAAGTTATCCCACCTCTCCCAGCCATGCAAGCTACAAATCCTTGGTGGAGCCGTAGCTAATAGCCTAGTTACTGATCTTTGTTGGTTTTTCTATTTGCAAATATTCTATGAACAGGCTGTAATTTGACTGCTTATTTCTTTAATTTCATGTAATTTCATTTTCAGGTTACAGACTGGACACATAGTGTTCACTGCAAATATCAAGCAAAATCCATCTACGATTTGAGCTAAGATTTCAGGTCATTACTGGTAAAGCAGTAGACAAAGACCCAACTTTGTGTGTTTCCATGGTTAAATTTAACTACATAATATCATTATGTTTACACATTTACTTAATGATAGAAGTCAGGAAGTTAAGCTTGCAGCTGGATCTTGTCATAGGAGGGACACCAAAATGCTCTTCAGCATTGTTTTTACTTTAGAATAAAGAATAAAAGAAATAAAAGAGGAGGTTAATTCATTTGGCTGGTTGATTTTTTTTTTTTAATAAATGGAGACCTAACAACTTCAGGTCTACGAACAGATCAGGTTTATGAACACATTTGGCTTTTAACAAATTGCTTACAGGTTGAGAAATATTTAAAAAAAACCCAAAACCCAACTGTTCACAGTGACATTTTATAATGAATACTTTTATTTTTCTTAATTAAAATAGGAGACTCTATTCCAAAATATTCTTCCATTTTGTTTTTTTTAGAAAAAAGAGATTTAAAAAAAGTCCTCAGACCTGAAGGTGTCCCTAGTGTTTTAGGTTTTAACCTGTGCTACCCACCAAAAGTCTCTGAATGCTTTAGGTTTGGGTTAACTTGTTTTTTTCCCCCTCTGAACTGCAAACAGATCAGACATCCTGGAAGAGCTCAACAGAAAGACAAAACTTCACAAACTGTTGCCACGTATGAGTCGGAGCCCAAAGACTCCCCAAGGGCAGAATAGCCATTTCATGGCAACGTTTCTCCGTACGCTCCAGATTTGGCCAAGTCAAGCAGCTACAATCCTGCATTTGGCAGGCAGGTTGGTCCTGAAATTTGTTGAACACACATGGTAGTCCTCTGATGTAGTCCATGAAACAAACCTTGATGCCTGTGAACAGTCCTCAGATTCAGTGGGAATAGTGCAGTGGTTAAGAGGTTTTGGTTTCAGGGGTCCCATCCTGGTCCACGGGAATTTTGCCATTGAATTCCTCCAGTGTTGGGGGAGATACTCAGGTATCCGGTCACCTCTGTAACAACATGGAATAAAAAACATTTTTAGGTGTCACATGTTGTTAACCTGATAGAAAAGTTTTCCATACTCAAATTCTACATTTTCACTTTGCAACGTTACAATTACAGTCATTGCTTGTATCCACTATGAAAGTGGGGATAAAACTGAAACGACCCGAGGTAAAGATGTCTCACGTTTGCAAAGGCTTAAAATGCCTTTTTCTCCTAACTCCACACAACGCACATCCTCCTGGCTAATCCCGTGAATCCAGGGAACAAAAAGCCACTTCACACAGCCTGGATCATCTGGATAATGAAATATCCAGAGGAATTAGGTTTGGGGAAATGCTCTGATTTGCAGTTGTTTGAAGGTGGGAGAAGTTAATAGTGTCACTGGTGAAGATAATCCAAGGAATTTCAGAGATAAACAGGACTGAAGCGTCCCTGCTTTAATGGATAGCTGATGTTACACCTTGTTATTTCTTTTAAAAAGTCTGCACTTATAAAGACTGTCAACAGCAATGGATAGAGAGGACTTGAGCCTCCTCGTATCCCACCGGACAACCCTGTTCTTACCCAACTATCACATATTCTTTGACTTGCAGCTACTTTTCTGCTCTATGCTGCTACACGTCAGCGCTGACCTACCTCAATTTCAGTGCATGTGGCTAAGGCTGTTCCCAGAGCACTGATAGCTGTCTGGAGGCTCTACCAAAGAGCAGAAGGAAAGGTCACTACTGAAATAGCTTTCCAGCTACAGGCCCTGTCTGCAGGGGCAGATGCATCTTCTCACACACACCCCGCACCCCCATCAAGTCTCCAGGAGGAGAAGACAGGTCTACCTGGAGCAAGAAACAGAGAAAAGGCAGAGATAACAGCCCTGATCGGAGAGCTGGGTCAAGAGAAGGGGAAATAAAAGTGCCCTGGAATAAGGCTTCCTCATTATAAAGGTCTGGGTGATTTTTTTCTTCTGACCTGTAAATGTCTCTTTGAAAAGAAGACATATAAGGCATTTAGGAAAAGTGTATTTTAAGGAAGTGGTTAAAAGAAAAGAATATGAAGGCAGAGCCAGCCAGTCACTCCAGGCAAAAGAGACCGTATTTATCATAGTCGTTTCAATAGCAGAAAAAACCATAACTATGCTGGTCAAGTAATTTCTTCCTGCTGAAGATGGCAAAAAAAATATTAATTGAACAACTTGCTTGACAAAAAACTCTGGCTTTTATTTAGTCAGCTGCAGTTAAAGCCTAATTTATATGTCTGTTTCCCTCCTCATTGTTATGAGAACATCTCTCAGGAGCTAACAGTGTGACATAGTACAAAAATGCTTTTATTTTATTTTAATTTTGTTTTAGTGCCTACACCCAAATGCTTGGTAATTGTACTAGGTTTTCTCAACATGACAATGGGAGGACATGCTGAGTGAGAATTTTCATAGCAAAAATTATTTAAGAAACAAAGTATTTTTTTTATCTCAACTTCCAATTTCTTGGACACCAGCAAATAACTGAACAGAAAAATGTCATCCAGAAATTAGTATTCATGACCCAGCTGGCACATTAACTGGCTTTACTGAGATGACAAAGAACCCAGAATCCAGCTGTATACAGCAAATCTTACACACCATCAAGGTGGAGGTACTTCCAAGTCATCAAATTAGTCTAGGATCCATAGAGCAGGCTCTGAGATTCCCATCACAAAACATCCCCACAACCTCCTCTTTGCACATACACACAAGGCACACTTGTAGTTTTGAAAACACCCAGAAAAAGCAATTAAAATATGAAAGAAAAAATGCAGCAATGCCAGCAGGTGTTTGGGGACACCGGAGCATTTCCTCCCTTTATTCTGTCGCTTGTTCTTTCTGTTTTTATCCTCCCTCTCCTCTCAGTGGCAGCCCTTTCTGTGCTCAACCCTTAGCTGTGCTACCTCTCTGCCACAGCCCTCCTCCTGTCCCCCATACACATCCCTGTACATCCCCATACGTCCTGCAGCAACCAGCAGTGCCAGCAAACACTCAGCGGCTGGCTGTGTCCTGCCCACCCTAAAGGAAAGGGACTGATTGAAATATTCCTTCAGCATTTCCATCGGAAACTTGCTGCTTGCAAAGGTACGGCCAGCCCCAGGAATCAAGCACCGTCCCGAAGAGCAGAGACTCTTGCTGTAGCCCAAACACAATTTACTGTAATCCCCTGCCGCCTCCTGTGCTTACACAGTACAGACCTTCTTGGGTTACGAGACACTTTGAAGATCTCACCTTCTCCCATTACTTGTCTTTTACATAAAACGTCCGCAGATGTGAGCCTGCTAGTATGCTGGACGACTGCGGTTAATAATTTATAAGCCAATACTTCCTATTGGGCATATTGTTGTACAGCAGAGGGAGCGGGCTGCCTTGCTGCAGGAGCACCCTCTGCTGACTCCCACATGGGGCAGCAGCCCTGACGCAGGGTGATGGCCACAGCGGGGACTTGCTGGGGGCCAGCCCCCCGGCTGCAGGGACCCTGCGTCTCAGCTTCTCCATGGTGGTGGTGACTGTTAAACCTCTCGCTCTGCAGCAAATAGTAAGGCTTAATATCCCAGCAGAGCACCAATGAAGGGAACTCTAGTGGAAATATCCTGATGCATAATTCTTGGGAATCCCATGCGACGCACCCCCAACTTGCAAAGTGTCGCTGTCAGAGAGCCCAGTGTTTTTTTCTGTGTGCATGCTCCAGCAATCACACTGAAAACTCTCCTCTGGAGCCAAAGCCACAAGGAAATGGTCTAGACAGCTACATCTGAAAACAGGCCGTTGTGTGTGATGGCATTTGCCCCATACTCCTAATTCACCCCAGGTCTGAGTGCCGCACAGGAGAGGATGTGGGCAGATATATTTGCTGTGTCAAAGATAACTCCCTGCAGGTGGGACTGATGCTCCAGACCAGCAGCCTGAGAAGAAGGGTCCTCCCTAGGAGTGTGCGTTGGGTGGATTTTCTTCCACTCCCTTCCCGTTTGTGACAGCTCTGGATCTGGAAATGCCAGTAACAATGGTGAGAACAGACGAACAGCATTTTCCTGCAGGGACGTGTGGACTAGATCATCATAAATAAACAATCTGGCATAGCTAGCGGTGGCTGTTCAATAAAAAACTATTGTGTAGCTCAAGAGCACTGATGGCAAGTGCTTGTCCTTCCTACTTTTACCACATCTATCTCTATGGACAGTAAGTCTATTTACTATTTCTCTTTTTTTCAAATATTTCAAAATGTTTCCCAACACTTTGTGAGTATTTGCTAATTGGTGAGCTAATGGTTCTTCACATCATCAGGAATCCTTGAGAGATTTTTAAATAATGATTAATTTCAGATTCCCAAAATGCAGTAAGTGGTACAAATATTACAGAAAACTTGAGAGGGCACTGTGCAATTTTAGCTTCCCTTCAAGTTTGCTTATGTCTTAGGCAATTTTTTTACTAGAAAAGTGACCACAAAACCAAAATGTTCATGGTTCTCTAGGCATACCTTCACTGACCTGAGGAAGAATTTGCTGAAAGCTTGTCCGCTTTTTCAGACCAGTGTAATAAAAGATATTGCCTCCCCTTACAAACTTTTGCCTTGTTGACTGATCAAAATGTTGCAAATGTTATTTCCAGCAGTACTTTATCATCCAGTTTAGAAGGGCACATTGAAAAAACCCACGGTAGAGGGATGCCCTCATTTAGCTAGTAAACAGGCTGACATCCTGCTGCCTGAAACTTTTGGCTGCGTATCTCCAGTCCATGGCAAAGGACCCCATTTTTACACCAGCGGGAAACACCAACAGCTGTTGGAGGCAGGATGGAGGTGGCCACCACGTCCTTCCCCCTGCCCCAGCCCAGGCTTCTGTGTCCTCTCACCACGCACCGAAGGTGCTGGCCGGGCTGTTCCTCTGCAGGGGTGCTTGGGATCCCCAGGCTGCCCTCTCCCGCTGTCCTCATGCCGGGGATGATGCTGGTTATATTTTGAAAGGAGGTAGAAAAATACAGAGAGCCTCATTCTGCCAAAATGTTCGAGGTAAGAGGTCTTGGGCTATGTTGAATTGGAAAAATGTTCTGATTGAACTGGCTTTCCAATTTTAATTCAAATTTTGCTAGAGTTAACATGTCAATAACACACACACCATCTCTCTTCCACAGCTACGTAAGCATCTCAGTTTCCTCTCACTGACCTCCTTTCTTCTCTTTTCCTTTTCATATCTGTATTTTTCTCTTCCATTCAATAGGGAGGAGGAGTTTCCTCCACGTAGTTGTTCATGATGCAGACTGATGTTCGGCTCTGCAAAGGAACAGCCTTAAGTTGCCAGCTGTAATGTCACAGGGTGGACCAAGGGCCAAGGCAATCCTTGAGTAAAATCAGTGGAAGTTCTTTTCACTGGAAAACAAGTGTTTCTTCCTGGGAGATGCCATGTTTTTGCACCACATATGGGGTTCAGATTTGTCTTCGAGGTGTCTCCTTCCTCACAGGCTCGTTTTCTGTATTTTTACTTTTTTTTTTTTTTTTTGATCAGCAACAGTTTGCTTGATATTCATCCCCATTGTGAACAGTCAGTCACCCATCGTGGATAAAGGGTGGTTTTAACTAGGTGCTCTTTCACTAGTCCTGTTACAAAGCAGCATCTTCCAAACTCCCTGTCCGTCACAGCAACCCCCTCACAACCGCAGTAAGAGGATTTGTTCTGAAGGTCTTTTATTTAGGAAGAGGAGCAAAATGTTAAGAAGTGCCAAGATTTTTCTTTTGTGTATAAATCCCCTCACTTTTATTTCTGGGGTCATGCACCGCTGAGGTATGTGGTAAGGAAATAGCATCTTGAACTCGCCTTATACTGAAAAATGAAACAGATCTTCAATATTCCATGGAGGAGAGGGTGTGCATCATTTCTTGAGAATAAGCCCTTTGTGTTTCTATTATTTTTACAATGCACTTTAATGACGTGAAAGCATGTGTGTGCCTTCTTAAATCATCACATACAAAACTACATTTTGACTGTAAAATATATTAAGAATCTTATAGAGGAAGTTATGCCATGTGTGGTTCTTTTCTCTCTTTTCAAAGATAGGATGAGTTTTGCCCATATTACAAGGACAAGCTCCAGAAATGAAAAAAATAAGGTGGGAAGAGGAAGGGTTGTTTTTTTTGTTTTTTTTTTTAAAGAACAAATCCTAGCCCTAGACATCAGTGTTAGAAAAGTCACCCTTACCAGATGGATAATACAGACAAGGGAAAATAGCCAACTTGATTTCAAATGTGAGAGTGATTTTTAAAATGAATGATAGAAACTACTTCAGATTCATTATTTTAAGCAGGGAAACTCATGTGTTTAGCTCATGGGTCTGGTTTGAATAAAAGTTTGTCTTTCTTGAATAGGAATCATATGTGATTCCAGGCAGTGGCCTGGACCATTTGCTAATACTAATTGTTGTTGGTTGAAAGTAGGGTAGAAGATTGTTAAAGTCTTCCCTGGCAGTAACTTGATCTGTGGAAATGTACTTTACAGGAACTGTGATGAGGTTTACAGCTGGCAGAAGCTTGTGATAGGATGGCCACATGACTTGCCTTCTCCCTTTTAATACCAGTATAAAAGTTCGCATGACACAGTTCTGGTAGGTAAAGGATGGCAGGGATTGTATAAACTGAAACAGGGATATATGTTTTTATAAACATTTCACATTTTGAAAGATACTTGATGATGTGGCTATTTTGAAATAATATTATCACAGCATGTTGAAGTCAAGCCGGCAAGTTAGAAAACCACCAACCGAGGCCAGATGGACCGCTGAAGTTCTCACATGAAGCATCAGTGGTGAAAAAAAAAAAAAAAAGTGTCAGATTATAATCATATCAGTTTGCCCTCACCCAGTCTCAACAGAAACCTGGACAGTTGGTAAATACTTCATTTGCTGATAAGGAAAAGCTCTAACTTCAGTTAAACAGATAAAATGTGATTCTTCTGCATAATTTACATGTTAGCACCAGTATTCTGGTAAATTCCAGAGTGAAACCTTATCTTCTGTTTCTGAAACACCAGGGTTACACTATTTCCAACCTTCAGCCATAACCCACAGCGCAGCATTGCCATCACATCCACGCTGGCTGCACCTTACTGCTGTGTGAGACACCTAGGGCACGGTTCAGCTGCCCCAAAATAGTTATTGGTGCCCTTCAAAATGCCCTGACATGTCTGAGACATCCCCAGTGGGCTGGCAGATGTGGTGCACAACCCTCTACACCCCAAATGCCTGTGTCCCCTTCCAGGGAGACACCCTGCGGCACGGCAAACCACACCAGGCACCAAAGGTTGAAGCACTGCATAGAGTCCCCTATGTCTGTGATGTAAACCGGCTAAGCCACCATGGGATCAGGCTCTACAGGGACCTGTAATAAAGCTGCAGCTGGGAGCAGTGGGTTGGATGCCCAGGTGGGATGCTGTGGCTCCTTCCCCATGAGGAGCTTGCCAGAGCTGTAAGAAAAGCTCAGCCCTGGTCAAAGGGATGAGTGGCATTTGGTTGGTGTTCATACTGATGACACTCACGAGCTCATCCAGAAGAATTTCGGTTCCAGTCAGATTATCACACGCTTATATTTATTGCACGTCCAATCAGTATTGACGTGTTTGCTGAAGCTTTGTCATGCTTGGGTGGACAGAAAGTATTCTTTTCACTAATATTTGTATTGTTCCACATCTGTTCCACAACAATACTCATGCTATTGTCAGTGGAATTGCTCTGCCATTTCCTTTCATGATGTGCTTGATGGCTGCTCTGGAAAACAGTTTATTTATAGGTTCAAGAAGATGCCATTGGGTGTATTTTCCATTTGGCAAATGACAAAAGTAATATTTACAGTTATAAACACCTGCACAGGCTAACATGTATGTTGTAAAACTTTCTTTACAGAGAGGTATACAGTGTAAATATCATGCAAACAGCTTTCCGCAAGCCAAAATAAATGCAGAAAAAAAAACCTTGAGACTCTTAGGTAAATAAAAAATAAAGAAGCGCAACTTTTAAAAAATCTTTTCACTTCCATTCTTTCCCAACACCAGTCAAGGTTACTTTGCTTTTTCTCTAGTGACTCTCTTTTGGAAGCAGTGAATATTGTGTACGTGTTTTATATTCTATTGAAAAATCCAAAACCTTCACAACCACTGATTCTTTTTCTTTATTATTTGACTTCTCTACCCATTTGCAGAGTAGCAGCTGGCAGCACACTTGTGACTATGATGACACCCTTAAAAGAACAGCTCTGAAAGCAGGCTCTTCTAATTTCTTCACCATTGTTGGGCGGAAATAAAGGTAGCACGGTGGGATGTACAAAAAAGCCAATATTTCCATTGTTCTGATGCATTTTGAGCTGTATATTGCAGCATCAGCTATGTCTCTTGTGGACACACACACCCCACCACCCGTATCAAAAGTGCAACAAAACTCATCTCACTGCCTGTGGGTGCACGGAGCCTTTCGCTGTGGTCCTCTCCTGCCTCTGCTCCTGCACACTTCTAGGAGGTGCAAAGCATCTCTGGTGGTGTGGAGAAAGAGACCAAAGGACCAGCAACTCAGAGCTGTTCCCTCCGAACAAGGCTGCAGCACAGACCCCTGGGCAGGTTCTTGGAAAGGACTGATTTAACTTAATTGAGTCTCCAGAACTGCCAAGATTATGCAGAAGACCACTGAGGCCACCGAAAAAAAGGAGAACAAGACAGATTGAAGCCACCCGAGACTGACATTTTCTAAGCCATGCCCCTGAGAGTTTCTGCACGTGTCAGCCTTTCACGGGCAGTTTGGTGCAAACGCTGAGCAAATGTTGGCCTTTGCCAGGAATACGCTTTAGAGAACAGCGTGGACAAAGGCTAAGGAAAGCTTTCACAAAAAGCAGAGAAAACGGGAATTAATGGGACCCCCTCCCCAGGTGTAACTCACGTGTGTTTTTAATACTGTTAACACAGACAAAAACAAATTCTCAGCTAGTTTCTGTAGCAGTAAAAGCAGTTGCTATTATAGCAGATTATGATTCAACATTTAATTTCCTTTTATGCATTATAACTTACATCCAGCCATCTTTTAGTTGGCTCTATCACCAAGTCCTGACTCCCTGTTAAGCCTAAATCTTTGGCACTCATAACAAAAGCAACGAGTCCAACCAAGTCCTTAAACTTATGCACTAGATGTGTTGGCTCCGAGAGCTTTCTCCAGAATTATGTCAACCCTCCACTTATCTTCCTACCTCCTGTAAGTGCCCTTATTTACAACACTTTGTACAGACTGCGGGACTTTCAGAGACCATCACGCAACATATTAAAACCACTCTAATCTGCTGTTTCACACATAACCCCTCAAACACAGCTCGTACTGATTCCAACCATCAGGCTCATAATCTTTGTAGCACATTAGCAAAAAAAAAGAAAAAAAAAGCCCATTTTCATTCTATTTTATCCATAACATGTGCAAATATTACCTCATCCATCCTAGAGCTGGCTCCAGAGATTAACCCAAAGCTGACATGATAGATGTCTAATTTAAAAAATAGTCCGTTTCCTGGCAGTTGATTTTATTGTCAGCTTTGTTTTGAACTTCAACTTCGGGTGTGACATTGCTACCAGAATTTCATATTTTTAAATCTCATTTCACTTTCAAAGGCTGAAGCCAAGGATGATGTCATGTGTGCTAGTAGCTTAGCGCATATCTGAAGCAGGAGCTTGAAGATTAAAAAGAAAGCTTTCCTTGCAAAAACAAGAGCAGGACACATTGGAAAAAGATTTTTGTAGGAAAGCAACGTGACACTATTTAACCTTCTGATTAGGTAAGGCATGATGTGAGTCTTTTTAATTGAGGGAACGTCACTTGAGCAGTTTACTAGGCAGGAAGTGGGGGCTGCTGCCTATGGAAAGCAGGCTGCAGGAGGTTTGAAGCAGCACCCTTTGAAGTGAATGGAAAGAGTTTTACTGAGCTCAGCAGAGGTACTCTGCATTTGTACTAATGCAATTCCGAGTACAATTTGACCCATGGGGATGAAGGGCACCAGCTAAATGAAAAAAGAGCATGAATCCTTTGTTTATGTTACAGAAAAGCTCATATTGTATGCAATATTACTAAGAAATAAAATATCCTTTGCAGTGAAACAGTTTGTTCTTCCTAATCCAGTATTATTGTTACGCATGTGTTAAATCATAGGATACACATGGCTGTAAAAGCTGATTTATTAACTAACTAAAAATCAGAGGCATCCACCCAAGCGCCACCCAGCATCTGCTGGGACTAACGTCCCTCAAAAACGTCCCATATGTCAAAGGAGGGTATAGGCTCAGAAAAACACTAATCCCAGCTGGTCAAAAGGAGCAAAAGAAAAACAGGTTTTGCTTTATAGACTACAGTATTTTGTTTGTTTTCATTAAACACTCTTACTGATTTTAAACATCTGTATTTGTTAACTTGTTTAGTTCTTTCAAACTTAAGAGTACAAACAGTGCCATATGTGCTCACTGCTGGCATTTCTGCTCCCCGTGCTAACATTTGCCTCCAGAGCCAGGCTTATCTCTGACAACTCAGTAAACACAGCTCACAATGAAATCCGAACTATGCGAGGTACTTCGCTGCCTAGAGAAGGCAGAAGGGACGCATGGAAACCTTTTTCTCTGTGGCAATGTCAGCTCAGCCGAAGCAAAGCTGACATGCAGGGGGGACTGCGTGTGGCCAGCTCTCCTGCCTCTGGTCGTTGGCTTCTGCACCGGTTGTGTTTGCTGGCCGGAGTCCACACAAAGCAGGTGGAAGGGTAAACTCCAGGGACTTGCTGTTGTATTACCATAGAGGCTGGTTTAAAATGAAACAAGGAACTTACCGTGGTCGTACGAAGCAAGTCTACTTGCCTCAAGTCACAACCGGTCAAGAAGAAGATTAAGAAGTGGTTTGGCTTCGATGTATTCGTACTCTGACTGAGATTAAATAGAGCGCACTCTGGGGCTCTTTAATCTAGCAGAGGATGGTCTCACAAGTGGAAGGCTCAAGCCAAACACATTTAAGTGATGAATTAGATGGGTTTTTAACAAAAGGAGTCATCATTATTACTGACTGGAACCAGTTACTAGGTGAAGCGATGTCGTTATGCTTGCTTTCCTAGAAGGCAGGTCATGGTCAAACAAGTTACCAGTTCCTTTAAATTCTGCTGATTTTCTGCAATTTGACCAGCTGCGCCCAGAAAAAAACTGACTCATTTAAGGCATTTCCAATAGAGCGCCTTCATTTTCAACATTCAGGCCACTTTTTGCAACCATTAGTCTAATTTCAGGCCAAATCCTTTTTCAGACTATTTTGATTTCAACTCTTTTTTTCTCTCCTATGATCAAGTTGTCTTGTCTAATTCCAATTTCTAATATATGGCTCCTTGGTAGGCGTATGATCTTGGAACCTGCCCTGAAATTATCCAGCCTAACTTTTGGTTGGAAATTTTGGCACCCAAGTTTCCTGTAGAATTGTTAATACAGATGGGGACCTCTTAAGCAACGACTCTTAGCTTCTTTTTCTCAGGTAGTTTGCCCCTTCATACAGAGACCACAGATACTGACATTAAATATTTGAGAATCATGCTGTAAATAGAGGAAAACTTCTCCTGACCCTCTCTGGACAGGTCCCATGTAAGCCCGGCAGCAGCTGGATGAGATGACTAACAGAATTCAAGGTCGGGCAAGAGCTATGGGACAGTCTTGGTTCATTGAACACTTCCAGAAGGCAGGAAAACAGTGTTAGGAGAGGTTCATTACAGTCCTTCAGAAGTCTAGTCTCTTTTTCTTGCAACATCCCTTGGTTCTTTAATATGTACGGGTTTTGGCTTATTAACATTGGCCTCCAGAAGAGCTAACTATTGGCACATCAGTAAGAATGTGCATGTTAATCTGGTCAGACTCAAAGTCCCATAAAAAGACAAAAAAGCATCTGAGGGGATTATCAAAAGCTTCTAGGCAATGAAATATCTCAAGAAATCTGGCTTTACTCTCCTGGGTGTGGACTGTGGCTTGTATACACGTCTGAGTCCAGGGGCAGGTGTCTGCGAATGCTACTGCAAAAAAATACACAGGGGGGTCTAATTCATATCACTTCACATCCCCTTCTGAATTTGCACCTCTTTCCATGTCCAACTATTGGGTGTTTTTTATCGCTTATTACATTTTGAACTTGACACTGTGAAGATCAAATAAGCAGCCAGTCATCAATTAACTTTCCAAAGCAAAAACTTCAATATTCACAACACATATGTGTTGCAGGCATAAATGTTGGGGAGTGGGGGGGAGTGAGTGTTGGTGTGTGCGTGCACATGTAGAAGGAAGCAGGGCAATGGGCTGCTCAGTTAACACCCACATTTCCAAACATGTGGATTATACACTCCTCTTGTACATCTTTTCCCCACCACGTCTCTTTCGCTCCAAGTGCAGGCAGATACACGTACACACACATGCTCACCTTTGATACCACATTGGGCCCCACTCTTGCTGTGAATGCAATTTTCATCTGCTCAACGGCTCTCTTACGCCCTTCTGTAAGTGGTCCGAGGGGGCCACCAGGTAAGGAGAGTTTTGGCCCACCATGTTTTAAACCTCACCACACATTAGGGCCAGAAGCAGCAATAGCTTCTCATTGTAAGTTGTGCCTGTTATTGTAATTTATCAGGATCAAACAGTTGCTGGCAGCCCTTTCCATAAGATCCGGTTGCAGTGTCTATATCAGCATCAAGCAAAATCAAACATGGCTTGCGAACAGAGGTTTAGCGATAAATAAATCACTCAGGGAGCTTTAGAGAAACAAGTCTTCACACACACCAATGTTATGGTACTTGTCTTTATTTCTCTTCCAGCTTTCTTTTCTTTGCTTTTTTTTTTTTTAATTTGATTCACAGTGTTCATAGGACATGTGTTTTGCCTTATTCAGCCATTTGGAGTACAGGTGCACGACTGTGTTTTTGATGGAGTGTTGCTATTCTGGAGTGCTCCATCCAAAACACAATCCCACACATGTAATCCAAACTGCCGAAGATGAGTCAACCATCTTCCCATTGCCATGATAATTAGACATTTTTTTTAATTCAAACTTGCATAGTCTTTATTATTAGTTGCAGATGCCATGCTTAAACTATATTGTTGTATCTTAAAAGGCTTTCGCACCGGGCTGTTTTAAACCTCAGCGTGGAGGAAATTAACAAAAATCCCAAGCTTATCCAAACTTAAATTAAATGAAATCAAACATTATTAGACTGCAAGAGAACAGTGACACCTAAATACCTTTAGCATACATGTGAAAAGCATAGCTTAATATTCTATTAAGTAAATACAGCAGCTCGCCAGGGAAGGTTTGCCGTAATTAAGGGATTCATGGAACAGCAGCTTCCAGTCATACTAATCCATGCAGGCCACACATCTAAGTGTCTTTTCTTTGAAAACGTTTCAGTTTCTTATCACACTAGGAAAATGATCACTTCCCAGAAGCCTGAAACAACAAAGAACCTCACTAGGTTTTAAATCCTTAAGCTAGGTATTATTTTCCAGACCAATGCCTCCAAAAGGCAATTTGCACAGGTCTCAATACATGCTGAGCCTTGGGGCTGCTGGTGTTTATTTCTGGCACCTTAGGAGCTAATAGGTGATTAGTGGAGTAGATATGGAGAGAAAGAGAGGACACGGGAAAGCAGGTGTCATAGGCCTTCGAAGCTAAGCTTTAAGGACTATTTTAGTCCTTTGACAAGCTGATCTCTTGGTGGCTTTTTTGGTACTAGGTGGGTGGCAGACAGACACCAAATGTTCAGCTGCTGGAAATCTCTAAGTAATGACAGGTTGTATCCCTACCTAAAGCACTGTTTATTAAAAAAAGTCAAAAAAGTCTTCTGCCTGTCTACCTTCGAGAGTTTCAGAGTGATGAGTTTTTCCTTTCCATAGTACCTATCTGGCTAGCTTTTGTTTTCTGTACACAGAAAATCAATTTATATTATTTCCAGGTATGAAGAAATAAGCCAGAAAGGAGGACACGTGCTGACTCCAGAACTTTCTATATTCCAGAAAGGTTGCTTCTCCTGATGGAGAATGAGACCTCTCTGCAAAAGAAAGCAGCATGCTATAAATGTGTTGTAGGTGGGGGATCTGCACCTAGCCAAAACAGCCCTAAGCAGTGCTGGGGATGTGGCAGCAGAGCAGCAGACCTCAGATTCCTCTGACTTCCCCAGCCCCCTGCTCCGCACTAACAGCATCTGTACGAACAGCATGGGTCCAGGGTCTGCATCACCACGAGCGAGAGAATGAGGAGGGAGATAGTGGCTTCGCACAGAGAACAGACTTGTAATAGTCACCCTGTCCCCCCTCATTGATGCTGGTTAACACATGCCAGGGTTTTTGTTATTACGTGTGAGCCTGAGTTCAGGGAGGGTAGAGAGGGAGCAGTTTATTCCTTCGCTGGACAAAGACAAAAAAGGGGTATCTGTATGAGCTCATCTACCTTTTTTTCCATTCACTGGGGGGGAAAGGGCTTCCTACACATTCACCTGGACAGTCCACGGATCAGCCGCCAGAGCAGAACTTGTACAGGCAACAATTCTTGGCAAGGATCCGATTTTGTCCCCTTAGCTTTTCAGACCTGATACTCAATTCCCTGTGTAGGAATGTTCAGATTGAACCTCGCAGCACAATTTCAAAGAAAATAAAAAATGTGGAGTAGATTAATACAGGATGAAATTATAATGAGAAAAAAAGCTTGAGGAAAAAGGTAACTGGGATAAATTTCACACTCCAGCTCTCCTGTCCAAATGTACACTGTAACTACTGTTAGCCTGCTGAAAATGCCATAGAAATGCCATTAACAAGCTGCTTGGTTCACAGGAATACTGTTTAGAGCAGACACGAAGTCAGGAAAACTGTGGAATACATTATTGGTTAAAAAGCTAAATCAACTCCTGGCAAATAAATTAATGGTCATTCCAAATTTTCTTTCCAAAAATCTACACCATTACACAGTAAAGCAAGTGATCCGTTAACAAAGCAATGACCTTTCAAGCCAGAAGACAATCTCATCCGGTAACTAACTGCTTAATGAAATTATTACCTCAGCAGCATAATTACATGTTGCTGTGCCCCACATCTGTCCCAGGGAAGACAGACCTAGAGCCACCAGAGAAGTGCCAGCACAGGTAAAGAACAGGTTAGAGGGTAGGACAGACTTTGAGCAACCTGGGCTAGTGGAAGGTGTCCCCACCCGTGGCAGGGGTGTTGGAACTCGATGATCTTTAAGGTCCCTTCCTACTCAAACCACTCTATGGTTCATACGCCTCCATACGAGGAAGGAGCACCATGTTCCTCAGCTGCAGCCATCACTGGTGTGTGGCACGCTCAGTGGTGGGCTTCAAACAGGGAACGCTCCCAGCCCCTAACAGAGGCAAATCTCAACACTGTCGATGCAGAGCAACTTTGAAAACATTTTGACTGATTTTCCTGAGAAGATGTAGAAATCTCTCTAACCACTTCAGCAGAGACTCCAACCTGAAAGAAGCATCCTGCACTGAAAGGCGGGAAGCACGATCCTTGGCCAAGTGGGTGTTCCAGTTTCCCAGCACTCCAATAACAGATCATTTTTAAATCAACCCCCCCAAAACACTGAAGACCTCCCAGTTGCACTAAACACAACAGTTTGATCCTTTTTTTCAGCCAGTAGGATAAAATGTGATGTTATGACTAGCTGTAGTTTAGGAAGAAATCTCCTGTGGCAATCCTAAAGCTGTGTTACCTTCAGAGGAAAATGTTGAAAATTGCAAATCTATCACTTAAGATCTTACACTGTTTCTGTATCAACAAATGTAATCGCACTTGCCATACTGCACTTTTTTGGATACTTATCTGCAGAGAAATGATGTTCCCCTAAACTGGCTTTTTAAGATAAACACACACGCATGTGCTGTTTATTGTACTTTAAAAATACAAAAAAAAAAAGAAAGAAAGAAAAAGAAAGAAAAAAGTTAAAAAAGTTGAGCGCAGAGAAAATTCTTCAAACTGCGTTTGGAAAGTGACCCAAGATGTGGGAAAGTTGTCTATTGCTTATGTTATTTTTTCACCCACTTTTGAGTGCTTTGAGGCTACATTTCCCCTGAGTTATGACAGATATTGCCACCCACCTTAGTTCTTCCTGCCTCTGCCCTAACAGAACCTCTTTGTTGTTTTATCTAATCAGATTCAGAGGCCCTGCTAGAGTTGGCTCTTTCAGACTGTTCAAAGCGGTTATATTTCTTATTTCCCAGGCTTCAGAAGAACTAAAAATAACCAAGTTAAAATCCAAAATGCAAAGCTAATACTCTTGCCAGTGTTAAGTAGATATGTTGTCAGGATTAATGAGAGATTTTACAGATCTGAAAAATCTGAATAAATCATAACACTTAATTTTTCTTTGCTGAGTTTTCTGAGTTTAATCTTCCCTAAACCACTAAGAATTTTTTATTAAAATATTTACCTTAATTTTTTTCTGAACCAAAGATATGTGGTGTGTCTTCATGAAAAGAGAAAAATTTATTGTAAAACTTTCTATACACAAAGGCAAATATTCCTGGCAGATGAGAGTTTGCAGTTCAAATAGTTTTGGGGTGAAAGCGACCCAAGTTGTTTCTCCAGTCCCGGTGTAGGTGTAGCTGTAGGTGTGTCACCTGATGCCATGTAGTGGGAATTTTTACTAGCAAACAAGGACCTGAAGTAGGCGTAGGGTAGGATCATTAGGCTAGTTCAAATACGCCATGGTTGATCAAACCAGCCATGCTTGTACCTATCTTTGCACAATAACTTTCCCAGGATCTGTCCAAAGTTAAAGCTTTTTTAATAGGAGGGATCTTGCTCCACTGGCTGGATTACGCAGTAGACCAATGTTTCCCAACAAGTTTATAGAGAATTGGGAAATGGAAGAAAAAGCAGTGTTAAATGTTGGCAAATGCACTTCTTTTAAGTTGAGAGAGTGAGAAGCAGCTATAATTATTGACTGCAAACATTTGCACTCTCGAAGGAACTTTTAGCTGCTTGCATTTGCTGGTGGTAGCACAGTTTTCTGGATGATGGGGAAGAGTTTACTCCTGCAGCCAGGTATTACAGCAACTTTGTGCTCCCCGTCTTCCAGAGGAACGGAAAAGCTGGCAGCACAGGGCACAGCATTAAGACAATTAAGCATTTACAAAACCAAGCTGAAGGGAGGATCCATTTTCAAAGAGACTGAGAAATGGTGCATGTCTGCTAACTTCCAGAAACTGGGAAACGGCCAGGAAATGTGACAGCCCAGCTTCCAAACTTGCAGCTCCGTTCAAGGGACACAAGCTTGAAACAGAAATAAGATCAGCGACTGGTCTGAGCCTCTGGAACAATTTGAAAGATGACACAGAGTTCAGTTCTCAGCTCATGGAGAACCTGCGTGATGGAAAAGACCCAGAGGGTGAGATGCTAAGCTGAGTTCAGGCTGGTTACCGTAACGCAGTTGACCCTAAATCTGGCCCTTGGGATCTGAGAACTACAGTTAATCAGCAGTGGAACAAAAGACCTGCAATGAAACAAAAGTGAAAGCATTAAAATTATATTTTAAAATGAAATTATAGTTAGGTGAACTATTTCATAACTAATCCTAATTTAACAATGACAGACTACTGTTTTCTCTCACATGAAATACAGTTCCATACCATTTTTCCATTTTCTGTGCAACTTGTATGTTTATGGAAGGCTTTTAGCTTTTCTGATGCACACACTGGAAATGGTTTTTATTGCACAGTCATGTAAGGAAGCATTATCGCAGTGGGCATGCACAGAGAATGCAGTTTTAACTTCTTAATTCACCAATGTTTGTTTGCTTTTCATTCAGTATGAAACTGTTAACTTAAAAAAAAAACATAACCAGGAGTATGGCTAAATATTTATTATCATAATCTCATATTTCACATATTTGCAAGTTCAGTACTGAAATACTATCTAACGCAATGTCTCAGCCAAAGTGGATGTGGCAGACACTTTGTTTCTTTTTTATTTGATGTCTTTTTCCCCATTGACATTTATGGATGATATGAATCTGAAATTAGATGTGCAAAAACAAAAGTATGGATATTTTATCCCTTCTAATTTTACCATTAATTGTTTGAAATTATTATACTAATATGTGAAGCTTTATATTTTAGTATTCTGGAGAAAAAATGTGTTAAGTGCACACATGCCACGTATTTAAATGAGAAGCCACTGGCTACAGCAGCAAAATCTGGTTTCATAAAAGTCAACAAAGGCTTCCCACTCATGTGAGCAGAGCCACAATTTTACCTTACAATGTGGGGCTCGGTCCAGTAGGATCTATTTCAGAATTTGTGACCACCTTTCTGCTTTATTAGCATCGCCACTCAAATCGCCACGTTCCTGGATGAAACTCAAGGCTAGCCCTGCTCTCCGTGTTTTAAGCTCCACTGTTAAGAGTTCCAGAAAACGGCTCCAACTGGTTGGCATTAGAAGGAAATTAAAATCTTTTAAGTGGCTATTGTGCATGTTATTTGAATGCACTGGATGACATTTCAACACCAGGCAATGCCTCCTCTCCACCACAGTCATCAAGAGTGGTTTGGATTTTTTTTTTTTCCTTCCCATATGGGCACTGAGGTTTCCAACAGCATTGATCCCTCTGCACATTTTCCTATACTTTGTACGAGCCTCTTTGAACATATTTCTGTGAACAGAAAGGTTTCAATGTGCAACAGTTTTTTAGCAGCTTGCAGGACTGAGCCCTTGATGTGATTATTTGATTATATATGAAGTAACTCTCATGATCAATGAATGATGTCACGGCTATCACTTTGAAGTTAACAGCAAATTTTGCATTGGCTTAAATCTGAGCAGGATCAAGGCACGCAGCATCAGGCTGACATCCCTTAATTAATTTCCATATTTCTCTTTAAATCCTCATGCCTCACTCCACGCTGTTTCATGAGACGAGAGAGAAAGAGCAAACGCGGGAAACCGATGTTTTCACCAGCAGCAGGCTGTCACGCTTAACAAATTGTTCTAGCATATTAGTTCATGCGGGCATCCTGTCCTTGATCAGCTCCCACGTTTCCCATAGACTGCTGCAGAAGTTGCGCACAAAGAGGAAGCCAATGACCCACGCTTTGCAGATGGAAACGCAGCACTCCATCTGCGGACAAACGGCCCAACGGAAAGAGTTGCCGCAGCACCTTCAGCAAAATAATTCCCATGGACTTGGGTGGAAAACAGAGATGGTATTTCTTTGCTTCTTTGAATTTAAACTGTAATTTATACTCGCATAAAAAAATCTGGGATACATAAAGGCCATATTGGAAGCAGGGTCTTTATCTCTCAAGCTCACAGGAAATGAGAGCCAGTAACAGGAATTTAACTAGTTTCTCACTTGCGATGGGTATCCAACACTCGCCGAAGAAAACTTCCTTTCAAAACCTTTTCAATCCGAGTCTACTCAACAGAGAATCAAGATGTGTGTGTGTGTGAACAATGTCCATTTGTACTCTTTAAGGGAGCTTGTTTTGTTTTGCCATTTAGGTAAAAAAAATTCCCAAAGCGACGTGACTCTCACAACAAACACCGCGGCCAGACCCTGGCTGGAGAGCACGTGCGAGCACAGGCTGCGATTGTTCTGCGGTTATTTCAGAGACACTGGTCAGGGAAACAGGGGCCGTTCCTTTCTCTGCATTATTTT
Source organism: Syrrhaptes paradoxus (assembly GCA_013400615.1). Lineage (NCBI taxonomy): Eukaryota > Metazoa > Chordata > Aves > Pterocliformes > Pteroclidae > Syrrhaptes > Syrrhaptes paradoxus. The sequence continues at coordinate 817,209 of VZTO01006680.1, forward strand.
AAACATTTCCAGAGATGTGTTAAAAAGTATTAAAAGAGCAGCAGCCAGCATCTGAGGCAGAAAAGCTTTAGAAGGGGGTTTCTGTGTGAAAAGCGAGAAGAGATCGTTTGGTTTGGACTTTGCACTAGGGAACGCAACATACTTCTAACCTTTTTCCATCCTGCTTTTGCAAAAGGTAGGCTGAAGGCCTTCCGGAGAAGCCTGTCCCCTCAGGAACGGGACGAAGAGGTCTTGGCTGCAGGTGGCAAGAGCCCCATCCCCACAGCCCTCGGGGAGGGGAACAGGGCTGCTCCTCTGCAGGGGCCTCACACCCTGCACTCCCTTCCGCTCCCGCGCAGCTCCTGGGAGGCTGGGCGGGCGGCGGCCGCTGCGTTATCCTGGCGTGACCTCTCACGGCGGCAGCGGCGAGCGGCGGTGCCTCCCGGCCCCTCTCCCCGGCCCTTCTCCCGCCACCCAACAGGCGGCGCCTCTCCGCGCGGCGACTTCCGCCTCCAGCCGCGGCGGCCGGGCCGGGTGACCTTTGCCACGGTAGTGATGGGTGCTGGAGAGTCTGCTCCCCTGTCACGTGGCCTCCATGCGCGGCGGCGGCGGCGGAGGGGCGGGGAGAGAGGGAAGGCGGCGGGTTTGGCAGAATCACGTGATACGCCACCCCGCCGTCAGTCTTGGCGGGTGTACGGTGGCCGGGAGGGTTTCCTAGGCAACGGGCCGCGGCCGGGAGAGCCCTGAGGCGACCCAGGTACGGTCCCGGCGCCCCAGGCAGGGCAGCGCTCGGCTGCCAGCCGCTTCCTTTGCCGGTCCCCGCCGCCCTCTGGAGTGTCGCCACGGGGCCTGCCCGTCGCCTCGGGTGGCGGTGCCCCGACTGGCCCGGCCGCCCGCCTCCGAGTCCCCGCGCTGCCGGGGGCCGGCGCACCCTTCCTCCGTAGTGGCCAGGCCCATGGTGGGAGAGGAAGGGGCCAGGGGGGAGCCGCGGGGAGGGTTGCGGAGAGCACGGCCCCCCGGCCCCGGGGCTGCTGGTGTTCGTCTGTCATCTTCTGTTGTGGAAATTGACGTGTTTGTTGTTGGTGTCCTTCTGCAAAATAAAGTTTTAGATTGTTAGCTTTTGTAAAAGCTGCAAGGTAGGCAGAAATGCAGATAATGTCAGAAGAATCAGTTTTTCTGGCAAAGCTGAAGTATTCTCCACTTGCTCAGTTAGTTGGCACAGTGAGTGAACTGTTCAAGCACTTAATGTTTAGCATCTAGTGCCCTTTGATGTAAAAGTATAACAGGATGCTGGATTATGTGGCTTGCAGGAGGTAACATTCTTAATCTTCTTACCACATTTTCAGAGACATCGTCCAAGCGCTTACATAAGGATATCTTATTCAGTTCAAAGTCTGGGCAGTCTGCTATAACTTTTTTATTTTTTTATTTAACTGCCAAAGCCAAAGTGTCGGGTGGTCTACGGATGAATAAGGAGTGAAAGCAGGAAGCAGTTGTCACAACTCGCCTGTCAAAATCAATTTACGAGGTAGGTAACAGTCCTGTGTGCTGAGGGAGCTCCATATTGGGAGAAGTTTTATTTCATGGTAGAAGCATTTCTGTAAATGTTTAGTCCTTTTATGTTTACATAGCACTTCTCAGGCTGGAAGAGGCTAGGTTGGTTTAATGCTGCTATACATATGCAGTTTTGAAAGCAGCCATATGTGTTGAGCAGCGTGATATACAAAAGCTTTGTTGCATTTTGAGTTTGGGGCATATTTTATACCTGAGAAGTCAACACAGACTTTTTTTAGGAATGGGAGAGGGGCAAGTGCCATTAGCTTTCTGTGTCAGGGCAGATCAAACCAAATGTTGTCCTCTAATCTTAAAATGCTGTAGTGTATTTATTGTTTACTGCAAAGCAGAGATGATGAAACAAAACTTACGCCAGATGTCTTCAGTTTTGGAGAAGAAACATAGAAAGGAATTAAAAGTCCTTAAAATGGATGGGAAGTATTAATGTAATGGATTCTTGTTTAATCATTGACAAAATGTTTAATTGTGGAGAGCTAAGAGAGCTGTCTTCTGAAGAAAAATGTAAAGACGGTGAAGAAAATAATATTTTATTTATCCCTCAAAGTTTAAATGCAGAAGCGGTTGTTTTGGCAATGAGTATTTTGATTGTAAGGAATTTGGGTACTGCAGGTATGTTCACATTGATTGTCTTGTTTGATGAGTAATTTAGATTTGGAATGAGAGGAATGAAATTTCGCATCTCTCAAGTTTTGAGTTGGTTGGGTTTTTTTTGCTTATAGCTCTCTGAAAGCAGCAATCACTAGGCTACCTCTAATTTCAGAATGCTTTTAATTTAACTTGATTTTTATTTTAAATCCTAGTTTTTAAACTCAGTTGTTTGGAAGGTAACATCCAGTTCGAGATTATGGCTCATCGATTTTCAGAAGAAGAATTAGATGAACAGTTTGAAGAGTTTCTGAAAGAGGTATGTTTCAGAGCAAGGTCACATCTCTGTTAAAATACGGGGGGAAAATTGAGTATGGAAGAATATGAAATGGAAGATAGAGCTATGCTTCTATCACATAATTCACATAGCTGTCTTATGTGTGCGTCTTTGCACTCTATGTAACTTTTAATAACCCATGGCTTAATTTTTTTTATTTCAGACTAAAACTGATTGTAAAGTGTTTAAGCTTGCTTCAACACTTACTCTGTCAGTCCAGTCATTAAAATTTGTTGTTTTATGTTTTGCTAGCTAGGTATAGACCCACATAACAATGACATTATTTACTCTCTGTTACTTAATACACGTACATCTTCTGTTATTGTCCCTCCCTTTGTTTGGTTTTTTTTTTTAATAAAAAGTGCGCACCCTCTTAATGTCAGAAAGATAAGAAACTGGGCTGCTCTGTTGTTTGAAATCCCTGTGTAGGTGATGTTTGAGTTGAGAGTATAATGGTGGTGGGGGTAATAGCCGAAACTGTTTCTTAGTGGTTTGAGGAAGACTTAATATTGTTTAAGCAAATCTTTCAGAGAAGAAATGGAGCAGGTTGGGTTTTCCCTTTTAAATAACTCATAGTGAAACTGCCTTTATTTGCAGGGAGGATTGTATGTAGTTTTGCAATTAAAACATAGAAAGTTAAAAGACAGACTGTAGGTACAGTTGAATGATGCAGGTCTCATATGAGGATTAAATAAAGTCTTCTTACGTATGGACTTTAAAAGCTGACAGTGAAGAGCGTTTTCTAGGCTCTTATCATTACACAGAAGGAAACACAAATGTGTAATAACAATTTCTACATGTAGGATAGGTCTTTTAATGATTCTTCTGACTGGTCACACTTATTCCCAAGCCCTTCCCAGAATGGCCTGTTGTCATCCATAATTCTTCTTTTCCTCCTTCACTGTCTCTGTGCCTGTGATCCTTCCACTGCCCACCTCCAGTATCTTACTTTAGCATACTTCCCCTGTTGTCGCTTCAATTTATGTATCTCCTGTTGTATTGTATAGCTCCTGAGTTTTCCGAGTGTCGGCTGTGAAGTTCCCTTGGGATGTCTTAATTAATGTGCTTCAATTAGTTGCTTTTTTTTGATGACACTTCAAGCAAAGTGAAGTTCAGAAAAAAACATTCTCTGCTTCTAGTCTTCTAGGTTGACTCTTGTTCTGCTTGATACTTGTGGACAGCTGAGAAGGAAGACTTTCAAAAGGAGAAAGGCTATACTGTGTTAATTACAAAATCTGTGGAGTAGTACCTGGAAGAGTAACTCTACACATTAAATCATGTTTGAAACACATTTTTAAATTGTTATTAAAAGAAAGATATTTTTTAAAAATTATTTTATACTAAAAATATAATTTGGAGTAGACTTGTTTTATTGAAAATACCTGTTTCATGAAAAAATTAGGACAACTGCTCATGAAAGTCTGAGTGTTGGATGCAGCTACTTTTTAAAGTTCTTCCATGTGTATAGGAGTTGGTAAGCAGTTTTACAGAGGAGGGGAAGGAAGAAATCAGTGCCACTTACTGGCACTGAAAAGCCATTACTGGTCCAAAAAGTTGATTGATTTATTTGTTTACTTTTTTTCAAAGGAAGAAAAAACTCTTGTAAGTTTCACAGTTGAGACAACTGACATGCTGGGAAAAATGCACTAATATTTTTGTGTCAGCATTACTTTCCCAGCTGCTGCAACTTTACAGTCTGCAATTGACAGGATGGCTGGACATAGAATGTTTCCAGAACTTGAGAACAACCCGGGGGAATTTCAGTTTCTTTAGTTACAGTACGCTAAGGAATATGAGCATCACTGGAGTTCTGCTTGTGGAGCAGAGGATACTGTTAGTCGTAAAAGAAACAGCAAGCGATAACAGGGCTTGCATCAAGCAGCTGTCAGTACTTGTAGCTAGCAGGAGGCAGTCCGACCTTTGGGGACAATGGCACTAGTACTTGTGCTGGGGCTAGAGTAAGGAAGTTGTTATTTATAGGATATTTATTAAGAATATAAAGCTGTTTTGTTCTGTGTCACTGAGCCAAGTTAAAGAAATTGCAATACACCCTATTGTCTAGCAGCTTCATAATTTATTAAAGTTGTGTTTTATTAAAGTGCAATGCTTGGATCACTTAAATATTCTTTCCGTATGACAGGCATTTACTTTTCTCAAGGGAAACTGTATGCTTTAAAGATGTTATTGTCAGAAATATTCATAAGAATATTATTTTCTTATAATTTTTTTTCTTAAATGTTAGTTTGGATAATGGGCATTTGATGTAGGGGTATTCTGGTTGCAGTGTTAGATGCACAGTAAAGGTAGGCTTTTATCAGGCAATGGGTTGTAGAGACTTGTTTCCATAAAACATGTGCTTGTGTTTTATGTGTTAAGTACTCACTGTCCTGTTGCCTCTAGTGTTGTGTTTATACGATCACATTTTGTTATTTGTGGCTATTACAAAAGTGAAGCTTTTGAAGTTTTCCCGTATGATGCATTTAATCTGTGAATTCTCTGTGTCTTGTGCTTTATGGCTTTTTCTAACTCTATTCACTCTGTTCTTTAGGACACTTCAGGACAATTGGTTCGACAGTTATGGCTAAAAAATTAGATAAAAATAAAAGTGTGTCAGTCCCCTTAACCCCATGTTTGCTGAGAATATGTAACACATATGGTGGCAGTGCACTAGCTTAATGAATATATTTCCTTGTCTGGACAGCTAATTGTGGCTCTGAGCCTGCTGTAAGGCACAAAGAGCTTTATTAAAGGAAAGGACCAGAAATTAGTGGGTTTTTTTAAAAAAAAAGCTACAACACTTCAAAGAAGTGCTATTGTCTTATGAAGTGTCTGTGTCTTTTCCTTCCCGTTATGCTTCAGTAACTTACATTCATAGGATGTTCCTACTCAGAGACTTTTTTTCCTCCATTGATTTAAGCCGTCAGTCAAAATGGGCATGGATGCCTAACACGTGTCAAAATTTAACACACATAGTTGGGTAGGAATGGCTTTGGCATTTCTTTTAATTTCCTTCAACACAAAGTATAAAATTAATTTCTGAAATCTGATCTGCTGGGAGCTAGAATGTTGGTGTGAAGGTTTATTTTCAGATTATTAGTAACGTTGTTCGTGTCCCAGGCAAGGTCAAACCAAAACCGTTTCTGCTCTCCTTCATTAAATTCAGGGATGTTGTCAGGACTTTGGTTCTTATATGTTGTAGCTAATTGAAAAAGAGCTGATCATGCTTGTTCATTTGAACATACACTGTACTAAGCAGTTAACTTTTACCATCTCCAGATTTTGGTGACGGGATTATAATATGCAGCATTATGCCACACAAATATAGTTATTGTCTCTTACTCAACTTTGTCATGCATATACAAAAAAAAAGGCAGGCAGTGGGGAGTGAAGAGAGAGACTTCTGAATTCAGAAGTCCAGAACTGAGTGGCTGAAAGGCAGCTAAACAATGTGAAAATTGAAAAGCTGTCTTTAATCTTGTATGCAATTGGCTCAGTCTCTTTCAGATGATTCACTTGGAAATTCAAAGAAAAAATCCAGCATTCTTGAGACACTAGGACAGCCCAGGAAAAAAGAAACAAAGAAAAAGGACTCAGTGCCGTGGTGGATGTCTGAGGAAGATCTGGATGATGGGGGTAAATAATGTAGTTTTGCACTTTTTTGGCCACAGGGGGTCAGACTAGTTCCTTCTCATGCTTCTTACAGGCCTGGTTTCAGATTAAGTTCCTGCCATGCCAAGTGCTTTAGAACATTACAATGCAAGTATGTAAAGGATAAAACTCAAATGTAATTGTGTTTTTTTTAAAGAGATTGTATTCAAGCTGTAAGCAAGCTTTCTGCTGTTTTTTTCTGTAGCTTTCAAGTTATTAAAATGTGTAAAGAATGAATACATTATAAATAGTAAGGTAATTTGAAAATGTAATTTGTGAATTCTGTTGAAATATTTGTAGGTGTGTTTTGTAACTAACCTGTTCCTTATACTGTCTTTTTATAGATTTCTTTTTTCAAAACTGAAGAGAAAAAAATACCAATTTGTAAAATCTTGTACTAATCGCAACATTTGTAATAGATTAGGAAAAACTTTTCAACAACAGCTGATTCAAAGATGTATGTTTGTCGGTATTCTCAACATTTTCCTTGCCAAGAACCATGGCTCAAGGGGAGATGGGATGTGATGATGCAATTGCTAGTTCAGTATTTACTTGGTCACATAGTTCTGGAAGAAAATATATTATTGTTTGCAAGCTTTCCACCTCTAGTTTTCCATTTCTTCTTTCTTTTGTTATTGGGTAGTAAATCCTATGAGTAATTCGTTTCCACAGGGTGATTGCCTCTTGTTCTTGTAATAATCGCTGGCTTCTTCTTTTCCTGATTTGTATAATTTACAACTGGAGCTTAACAGAAAGTTCCATAAATCTGTTTTTCATGTGACAGAGTTAAGATACTGCTGGTAGTCTCCAATTTTAAGCATAGCTTTGCCTTGTCAGTGTTGTCATAGTTAGGGGTCAAATCTTAGACAGCGCTTGTGCCATTTAGGCGTAACTCTAATAGGTGTTGTCTGGACTAATTACCTGTCTCTGGCCTTTAAAGATGCTGCTGGAAAACTCAGATGGGTGTGAAAGAGTTCCTATCAGGCATCGCAACTACATATCAGATAGTGAGCAGATATTATGATTTCCTTACTGCTTTTCAGAAAATGGAAGGACAGAGTGTTCTTGCTGGGCAAAGTGTGAGAATTACATGGTTAGCATGACCTCGTTCTTCTACATACTGTGAAAGAAAGTTTTCAGATGACTTTAAAAGTTCAGCATTCTTCCATGGTTTTTCTGATGGTTCTATCAACTTGTTCCCATTCTAACCAATTCCACCACTTTTATTTTTTAAATTAAGAATATCTTCTCAGCTGTGTAGTTTAACTAGGGGTAAAGCTGTTACAACCAAAACCATGTTTGAGTTGCAGTTTGTTGATGCTGAAAATAAAAAGAGAGTTGTGGTCAACTTTTTAAGGTCTCCCTTAAAAAAAGCTTTTCCTTTAACAAGAGAACAGTCAAAAGGTGAGCCTACGCAGTTTTGCCAGTCCATAATTCATTTACTTGCAAAAGAAGCCAGCCTGTTCACATGCATCCTCATGATGAGGGGCTGGATGTTTTCAGGGGGAGTTGAAAGTGGTCTGTGTGTAATGTTCTTTGAATCAAAGGTCCAACATATCTTGGCAGTTGGACATAATAAAACTGAGAAGACAAGAATGTGGGGCAAATATGCTAGATCTGTGCACTGAATTCTTCCCTGTGAGCACCGTTTGCCAGCCAGACCATTAGTTTTATTTCAACTACATCTGTGTCACCACTGTCTGCACAGATTTCTGCACTGGTGGGACATGTGCAGTAAGCCATACCCCACCTAGAAAGTCCAAAGTCTGGCTAATTGCCTTGAGTAAGTAATGCACAAAGCTGCAAGTTGTTTGCAGTTTGATGTTTTAATTTTGAGTTACTTCAGTACTTATATAATGCTTTCTTGAAAGACACAAAGACAGATAACTGGAAGACAAAATATGTGCTATGCATTTACTTGTCTGATTGTTTTTTTCCAAGGCATCTTGTTGTGGAAGTGCAAGGCAATAGGCAGAGGTTTAAAGTAATAGCCCGTTTTCACTTGCTTTTGTAGATTAAGGGTAAACAGCATAGACTATTTCTATTCATTTGGCTGAGAAGCATAAAGTACATCTTAGCTCGTTATTCTAGGCATGTCTGAAGTCTTTATTCTTCAGCTTTAAACTGAAATGTGCAAATTATGATTCAAGATACTGTCTTCCATATTTGACAGGTTAAAGATCTACCGCTAACTAATGTCCTTTCTACTTGCTTTTGCTGTTTAAATGATAAAAAGAAATTGGATAATAAGCATTCCTGTCCTGTCTTGCTTGCCTGCCTTGTTCTTGCTGTTTGTCTTGTTTTCAAGATTTTCAAACAAAGTTTGTTAAACTGAGAAAAGAGAAGAAAATGATGGAAAGCCATGAGGAAATAGTGGAAAATAGTGAACAAAAGAGTCCCCATTCAGATTCCCAGTCTGGTATTTTATTAAATATGTTTTGTTAAAGTTAATATCAGCCTTGTATGACTAGTGCATTTCCTATAGAAAATCCATTGCAAATAGTCCATTGGACCACAGTGTTGTCATTAAAAGCAAGCTGCCACTTACTTCATTTGTCATTTCCAGAAGTAACTAATAACCATGTGAAATTTTGCTCAGTTGTCATTAAATCGTACATCACTACCTACAGTGATCTAGTAGGAAGACAATATCGAATGTAAGCCAGGAATATTAATATTCACTGTTCTGTTTGTTTAATTTCAAAGACTGCAGTCAGATAAGTATTCGATTTGTTTTCTATTGATGTGATTCTTTTCCCTCTGCTGACCAGTAGGCTGCTGTGTGCATGCTGCCGCTGGAATGGAAACAGAACAGTAGGTGTAATGATGAAAACTAAGTTATTCAATCTGCAGGATTATTTTAGTTAATGAAACTTCAGATTTGCCTCTAGGCGAAGTCACCTTTTATGCTATTTGAAGAGAAACTCCAGAGGATAACTGAGAGTTATAAACACTGATCCATTAAATCCTCTTGTGTAAATGACAGTAGCAATTCACTTGTATGCACCAGTTTAAATGTGGCTGTGGTGTTAAATTCAAACAGATCAATCATGTTTTGGAGAGTCATGACAAAGAACTATTTGGCACTTGGTCTTTAGATCATGTTGGTGATCTACTGTGTAGCCTGTAGAACATTTCCCTGTGTTAGCATTCTAGAGCCTACGTGCTGCCCTGTTTTCATAAGCCTCGTTTGCATAGAATAGCTATAAAGCATCTCGGTCTGGGAGATAAACACTAAAACTGAATCTATTTCTTGAATTAGGCTTAATATTTGAAAGATGAGCAATAGGAGGAATTTACCAGTTATTTCAAATTGCTGCTTTAAATGGCATCAGGTGTTTGCATTATTTACAGCAGGCCTGCTGTTAACAGTTTGAGTTTCCCAGTAAATGTGGAGGAATATAAATCCAGAGAAGTGATGCCTCACTAGTGGACTTGGACATCAGCTGAGGGAATAAAGGACCCGTGCATTGTACCAGAGTGGATTTCATGCACATTGCACCTGCCGTATGCTCACTGGGATGTCATCTGGGATGTTTGACTGTGTTAGCTTCTGGTCCCATATCCCCATAGTCATGTTTCTAGATAGAAGAAGTATTTGGCCTGATCCCCGTGACTGATCTTGCTCTCTCGTGGTAAGGTAAATTCAGAAGACCTGTAGCTAAGAGTTTTGTCTGAATTAGCCAATTCAGAAGCCCCCTCCACCCGGACAGTTTGAACAAGGAAAAGTCTAATACAGTGCATCTGGTATAGAAAGTATGTAGTGTGAGTATTATCTAAGTGTCATGAGAGAGCACGGCTTCCAGCACAGGTATTGTTATCTAGAACTTAATTCAGCAGAGGTTTGAGCAAGCAGCAGGAATTCACATTTATATACCTATGTTTTTCCACTTTGAACTGATCTAGATGCTTTCTTTCAAAACTTGTAGTACAAAACTTTTTTTATTGTTGAAGTAGTTTTACTAGTTTTCTTTGGTTTTAGGTAATATATTGAGCTCCTAGAACAGCAAATTTGAACGCAAGGTGTATGTGGAGCAAGAAGGAATTTGTCTTTTTTAAAAATAAAAAAAGAAAAAAGTTTTATTTTAATTTTAATTTTTAGTTATAGCTAGGAAATAGTAGATAATTCAATCTACAAGGAACTGAACTGCATTGCTTTTTTAGAAGTGGCAATTTGAATTCTCACATCTTATTTCTCTCTTTATTCCCTGTCCATTATTTATAAAAACTTCTAAATTTTTGGGTACACTTAAAAGTAGTTCCTCCTAAACCTTCTTCCAGTGCATCTCGCAGCAAGGCTTTGTCTAAATTCAAAATGCTGGAAAAATTTCATAAGGACAAGAAAGATTTGTATTCAAACGAAGAAGAAGGAAGCCTCACTTCTGACAGTCCATACAGTTCTGAGGGTAACAATTTACTGTATTTTATATTATATTAAAAAGCTAAAATGGCTCAATTCTGAAAGTCCTGGTCAGAGTAAGGAGAAGTTGCTTTTTAAATAGATGTTTGTTACTGTGTGTGAGTCCTTTGTATTCTTGCCAATGTGGGGGTCAGAAATATTTTTCCAAGTGAAACTCAGTTTCTTATTTTATTGAATTTCAAGGGGCAGGGCTTTAAAGACAAATACCGTCTATCACAAGCCTTACAAAATATTGCACTGGGTGACAATGTGAAGATCCGGACAGTGAAATCTTTGGAGTTCAAGGAAACTGCTGCTTCAAGTTTTCATTAAAAGTAACTAATATCCCTAGAAAAAAAAAAAAATCACTCATGCAAGCCGCACAGAAATCAGTAGGGCTGTTCAAACAGCCAAAAAACACAGTGAAGAGAGACTTTGAAATCCATCCAAGCTGATACTTTTTTCCAAGTTGATAGGTTTCTCAGAGTTCAGATGGCCTTCGTCAGCAACAGTACTATCCCCTGTCATCGGGGTATGTATCTGGGAATTGGAAGTGTCTGAGCTGCAAAACTCTGTGGCTGCACAACAGTGTTTCATCTTCAGATTATTATGCAGGTCCTTTTTTAAAAAAAGCTTTGGTCTGGTTTGAAGTGGCAGAAATACTTAAAAAATATTAGATAGCTTATGTAAATCCCATTAAACCTTCAAGATCAATGTAAGTCTATTGGGAAGTTCATTGAGTTTAAGATGATTTAAATAAAACAACTCAGGAAAATGTTTCTCTCTAATTTTTTTTTTTCTGTTAAAAGTTCTAATTGTCTTTTTACTGAAGTACATTCCTGTCTCCTTTCTTGTAAATCTTACGTAGGAGGGCAGTGATGGTTTATCTTTGATTCTACTACCGTGTACTCATTGAAAAATAGGATGTTGGAGGTCTGGTGAGATTGTGGCTAGTCTAAAACTCTGCCAAACTCTGCCTCACCCTAGGTACATTTTCAATACTAAAGGGAGGGGATTCTCCATTATCATGATACAGGCAAGTGTGGCATTTCTTAAAAAGGACTTAGTTGGACCTGTGAAGAGGAGAGAGTAAGAGCCCAGAGCTGAAGCACTTGATCAGCAGGTGAGGGACTGGTCTAGTGTTCTTTATCGGAAGGGTTATTGATGCACGTGTCTCCTGCTGTCTCCTGCCAGCAGGAAATGAACTGCTGACAGTGTCTTTGCCCCTCCTGGAATGTTCAGTACAAGGACACAGCTACAGGCTAAGCATCATTTGGCCAGACAGAACAAAATTGTTTTGAGTTTATTTTACCAACTGGAGATTAATGTTGGAGAAGACAGGCGTGGTTTCTGTTCCCTTCTGGGAGAACTGTTAAATTGTTTTGTGTATCATTGGGTAAAATGCATAAGCAGCTTTTCCCCTGACCTTTCTCCTAAGAGAACATCTAAAGAACCTAAATATAAGTGTGTGTATTAGGGGCAGGCAGAAGAGACTTGGTACTGCTTTTTAATGTACTGCAGTATTGGGCTTTTAGTTTACCATTAAGGAGTAGATAGGGCAGTGTTCTGTCTGAGAGTGGAATTCACGCATAAAGTTGTCTGAGGTAGTGTTGAACCCTCACAACAATGAAATTACAGTAAGGAGAGCAATTGCATGTTGTAGTTGCGTAAACATACAGGATGGAAGAACTGCATGTTCATCAGTGGCCTTTAAGTAACTTTGGTTACTGCTTTTACAAAAGCATGTAGACGACAGAACAAGGGGTAATGGATTTAAACTGGAAGAGGGCAGATTTAGACTAGATATTAGGAAGAAATTTCTCACTGTGAGGGTGGTGAGGCAGTGGCCCAGGTTGCCCAGAGAAGCTGTGGATGCCCCATCCCTGGAGGGGTTCAAGGCCAGGCTGGATGAGGCTTTGGGCAACCTGGGCTAGTGGAGGGTGTCCCTGCCCATGGCAGGGGGGTTGGAACTCGATGATCTCTAAGGTCCCTTCCAGTGCAAACTATTCTATGATTCTATGATTTTTTTTCCTTAAAGTATTTAATTTGCAACAAATGAAAAGGAGCTGCTGGGCCAATGGCTACAATTTTGGCAGGGTTTGAGTGTGTGGTTGTCCTCCATAAGTAATGTTGCAGTAAGTCAATTTTTTGCAGTTGTTATATTTGCCCCTTGCTGAGCTGTAGGTTTGTATGCAAATATGAAGGATGGGAAGAAAATGTATATAATAGACTAATTAACTGTAATTAAACAAGATTTCTATATCTCCTAATAGAAACTGAAGTTAGATGAATGTGGTTTGTGAGACTGGGTATCTTTGCATTCGCAACACGACCATAAAATTGGAAGTTCTGGAAGATGACTGAAAGGCTGGTGTCATACATAATAGCTTTTAGACCATAGTCAAGAATTCTGAAACTTTTTTCCTAGGAATGCTTGGAGCCAAAGGAAGCTTTGTCAAGACACAGAACGCTTCACAGCCTGTGGGGGAAACTGATGAGAATGTGCATGTGGAAAAGATACAGCTTCAGAAAAGTAATGGGGCTGCTGTCTCCTTAAGCAGAGACAGCCTGGAGACAAATGGTGAGAACCGAGAGTGCAGCTGTTTCATTGAGTTAGCTAGATCGAAACAAACCGTTATTACAAACTGTTCCCTGTAATTCGTTGCAAGTCGGTACTCTTCACTTCTGTCAGCTGCATCTCATGAGCTGAAGGCTCCTGGTACTAGCTTGTGATTATTTGATGCTGGTATTATTTATATTATTTATAACAGCACAGACACAAAAAGTTTATTCTTTTTTTTGAAATGTAGATTCATTTTTAGCTTCTGGGCCTAATCAAAGTATCGTGGGAGCTGGACTGGATACCTTGGAAGAACAAGAAGAAAAAGAGATCTTCTTTGCCAAACTCGAACGAGAAGCTTCCTCTACTATTGATTATTCAAGATTAAATAAAGAGCTGGATTCCAACGATTCTGTATTACTAGCACCATTTGTACGGTAATTTAGAAGGAGGAAAAGTTGTGGACTGTACTAGTGGGAACGTGTGACTTGGGTATCTGAATACCATGGGCAATGAGATTTTGCGGGACAAGATCCTGTATGATTGCAGTCAGTTTTTTGTTTCTTTGTTTTGTTTTGTTTTGTTTTTTTTTGGAAGAGGATGCCAGAAGTGAGTTTAATAAATAAAAGAAAGGAGTAAGGTGAGAGCAAGACTCGGTGATGAGTGGACATAGCTACGCAGTCTTTTGCGTAACTTAATAGTTACAAGGTGATTTAATGTTCTTAATTAAGGTGTAACTGGATGAAAAGCTAACAACTGATAATAACAAGGAAGTAGATCAGGCAGGATCCTGTATCCCCTTAGATGTGATGTTTCAAATGAATCTAGAGGAAAGACAAAATCTTCGTAGACTAGGGCAGTCCATTTATAATCAGTTAATATGAAAATAAGTTCAAACAGACGTGTGAGAAACAGATGAGGGGGCAATTCAGGCTGCTGTTGCTGAAAATGCTGAATGCAAAGAAGAATTCCAGTATGAGAACAGTTGGAGGGTCAGAATCCTGGAGAGTTTTAGCTGAGGACAGTACTTTAACTTTACAGGAAAAGGGGATAGAAAGGAGAGCTTTTGTTTTTGGGTTTTTTTGTTGTTGTTTTTAATGCAGAATGGGGAGGTCAGGTAAAAATTTCTTTGAGAAGCTAGATGTTGGAGGGAATGCAGAAAGGGAGTGGTTTTAAGAGTTAGATGGAGAATTTTAACTATGGACATTTGTAAAAACTTCAATATTTATTTTAATAATTGCTGACATTTATCCATCTTTCTTACCTATGATTTGATATGACGGACAAATTCAGGTTTTCAATTTTATTGTTAATTGTAAGAAGTATGAAAGTTTGGAATTTAAAAATATTGTATTTATTTGTTATCCAGTAAGAGAGTAAAATTTTCATTTTGTTTCTCAGAAATGAAAAAACTGAAAAAGAAGAATCCACACATGAAGAGAAATCTGGTAATACCATCTTCCTAAATAGTTAATTTGAAAATTCTTGAAACCTTTCTGTTGCCTTTGTGAAAGAAGTAACAGTGTTCTTAGACAGGAGGTTGGGAAGAGGAAATAGCTTTCCCTTACTGCTTCATCTTTCTTGAATATTCATTCTATTTGATGTTTATTTGACTCTTCAGGCAGCTACAGTGACGATTTTGAAGAAGAAACAGATGCTAATCCTGCCTTTAGAACTGAGGGAAGTCAGGTGAATCAAAACATGTCAGGAGTTAATTTAAGTCCTCAAGAACAGGTATAACTTACCAAATGTTTATGTTTTTTGCATGAATTGTAAAAGCTCTGCAATGTGTAACTGTAAATACAGTAAACCTTTATGTAATATGTACTATCTGAAAGAAAAGAATAGAATGGTCCTAGGACTATATTGTTCTGTTAAAACACTGAAAAGATTAAGTTCTTCACAGGGTTACTCCTCCTTTGAATTAAGAACTGTGGATGGGAGTGCACAAATGATGAGCTGTGGTTGGAGCCTCAGCCTCAGAATGGGCAGTGATTAATTTCTCTCTTGGAGATATTAAGGTGGTGTCTACAGTGGTGACACAGGCTGAGGGAAGTAGTTCTGTACAGAGAAGCAGTCTGGACAGAGGACCCAAAGCCTGTGCTGTATGAGCTCTGGGGGTATTACTGTCGACTAGCTTAGACAGGTCTTTTGATGTGGAGCACATGTGGCTGGAGCAGATCAGGTGCATTCCTGGAGCACATGATCTGTTTTTTTACAAAATGAGTCCATAGAGCAACACCTGTTCATCTATAATAGGTAAACGGGGTCCTTTGGGTTCTTTTTAAGTAAGTTTGTTAGGGTAATATTTCCAGTAAATGTTTGAAAAGAACAAATAGAGTGGCAGTGTAATGTACATACTACTGCATTATTTTATTTTCTCAAATTACAATATAAGAGAAACAGGGGGTTGCAAAAATACTATTCCATTTATGCAGAGTAGCATTTAGGTCCTGCTCACTTGTGAGGGGGTTTATAGAGTACAGGATGTTGAGGACCCTTTGGCATCCCAAGGAGAGTTTTAGAGAAGTGCTTATTCTTGGAGCACCTAGAACTGCTTCATTCTAAGTTCAAATAACTGTTCTTACATTTTGGACCAACATTCAAAGTTTGTCCAGACTTTTTTTTCCCCCCTGAAATTCAAAAAGTAATATTTTTTTTCTTTATTTTTGTTAGGAAGAAACAAACACTGGCATGCTGGCTAAAGGTAAAATATAAACTTGCTCAGTAGGAGAATAGTAAATGTAACTTTTTGAAGCTTTCTTACCTGATTTTTACTATGTTGATATTTTTCATCTGATTTTATTGTGTTCTTCTAAAAGTCTGTTATAGTATGAAATAGTTATAATCTGAAATAGTTAAAAATTAATCTACCTGTTAGCACTTGAAATTGATCATCAGTGTAATTTTTTATTTTACTACATCTAGTCAAGACTCAGATTTTGATGCTTGCAATCAGAGTTAATCAGTTTACCATTAATGGCGTTGGAATAATCTATATAGCAGCTTTTGCATGTTTAGTACAAGATAAGTTTTGGTATACTTCTAATTCTAGTGTAGACAGAGCATAAATAAGAGAATGTTGTTTTCTTTATCATTTATCTTCCTGGTTTTAGTTGCATTACTTGATTCACAAGATTCAACTACAGAACTTCAAAAGGCCATTCAAACATCAGATATAGCTCTAGGTGAACATTATCTGCCTGAAGAAGTCAGTGGAATTGAAATGAATGAAGCAGGTAAGGGTTGCTTTAAAAAAAACAAAACAAAACAACCCACACAACAAAACCCAAACCCCAAAATCTTACTGTGGTAGAATAGGTGTCTCTGATACCGTCATTTGGTCTTAGGTTGTCAGTGAACGTGAAGTCCTTGGCTCTTAGTAACAAATCTTGAAAGGAGGAGAAAATATTTCAGGAAAAAGTCATGTTTTTGCTAAAAACCCACCTTTTTACATGTAGTTATAGTTAAGTTGCTTTTGACATTGCAGTTTGATGTTAAATACCATCTCCTTTGGTTATTCATCATAGCTAAAATTCTTGACAGCGTCAAACACAATTATAAAATACATGCTCTTGTCAAACTTTGTACAACAGTGCCACTTTTGTTCAGAGTATGGCTCTGATGGCATCTGTTAAAATAGTTATATCCCGTACGCTGTTAGTTTTAGTACTGATAAAATATTGAGACAAGGCGGGTGGAGAGGCAGGCAAACTGGAGATGAGACTATTTAGCATGTACTAATTAACTTGGCAACTGTTTATAGTAGCAATGAGATTAATTTTTTTTTTCATAACTGAAATCACTGTTCTCACCACATAATAGACCAACTGAAATGCAGGCTCCAGTGGGGTGTTTCCAAAACCAGAAAATCCTGTAATGTCTCTTTCGAGCCTGCATTTTTCACAGGCACTTCCTATGGACAAACCACCAGTGACACTGAAGCGCTACACCAAGCATACCACCATATCGATCAGTCTTTTGGAGACACTGATGACCAAAACCAGCATGATTCTGCTATGGCAGTCCCAGAATGCTTAGTACAAGCTGTTTCACAAAACAATGACATCTATTCAAAAAACGTGTCAACCAATGAATCAGGTAAATACCTCAAAGGAAAGCATGTATTGTTCAAGCATGTAAAATGACTGAACGAGTACTACCTTTAATAGTACATTTATGAAACATTTTAAAATGTTGTCCTTTTTACAAATATTTTTTCTAAGGTTTTTGTTTGTTTTTTGTTTTTTTGGTTTGCACTAATTAGACTTACCTACTGTGGAAGAATTGATGAAACCAATTAAAGGACATTCGTGTAATATCACAAGTTTTGATGCAGAGCCTGAAAGGTACGTATTTCAGAATGCATTTTAAGAATTGTAATAACGTCAATCCATTAACTGTTTGTGAAAAACAGCTCACTAAATAACTCATGTATATTTTTGCCTGTATAAGTACTGAAATTTCATTATGTCTTGCACTGGCATTATGGCATTTGCAGTTAATTTGAAAATGAGTATACAGGTTAATAGGTTTAGACCAGGGATTCCCAAACTTATTTAGAGTGATAAGCAGCAATGTTTGCCAGATTATTTGGAAGAGTGTTCCTCACTCTCAAAGCTAGGATTTCTGCTTTCCCAGTCTTCTGCTCTTTCTCTTCCCCCATACATGGCTTTCAGCCCACATCCTATTCTAGCTCTCCAAACTCCCTAATCTAAGATCAAATCCTTGTATTCTGCTTACTCATGATTCTTACTAACCTGTGCTCTGTACCTCCTTTGGGTTTGCTCTAAATGTTGCATCAGAAAACACAGGCCCTGGAACTGTCAGAAATAGGGTGTGCTTAGCAAATGAGTTTTGGGAGCTTATTGTGTAGCTGCACCCAGGAGAAATCACTGTTCGTTCTTTCATTAGCAATCATTGCATGCTTGCAGGTGTTCATCTTGCAACTGAGTTTGATCCCTCCACAAAAACAAGTCACTGCTGGGAAATGGCTCATGTTCCTCAGGGAGGGAGTGTATCTGTATCACTAAATCTACAAAGTTGTTCTTTAAAGGAGCCTAGTGGCTCTTTCCATTTCAAGCAGTCTTTACAGCTGATACCTAAAGGAAAAATGGCGCACTTTTTCCAGAGTGATAGAAAAGCAAAGGGCAAAATTCTTATTATATATGGTTTTATTCTTTTCTCTTGCAGTCCTGTGAGACTGGTAGGCAGCACAGCAAACGACCTTATCAGCCACTCACCCCCTAAAGAGCACCTGAGTAATACAGTTTGGGAGACAAACTTCTTTGAAAAATTTAACAGAGAAGAAAGCATCTTTCAGCAGACAGCTGTGAATGACGATAACATTCAGAGAGAGACTGAGAAAGAAATTCAGAGCAGTGAAGCACAGCCTGATGTACTAAGAGAAGAAACAGTACAAGACTCTCTGCTTTCCGAACAAGGCAGCAAAACTAACCAAGTAAGTAATATCAACCACATTGTTATTATAATAAATAATACATTTAAAATTTATATATTTTTAGACTGCTTGTCATTTGGCTATGCTCTGATGTTTAGAAATTGAGAGACTGTTGCTGTTTCTCTTGAAAATCTGTTACCATTGCTGTTGACCCGCCTAGTGGATGAGGGAAAGGCTGGGGACATTGTCTACGTTGTCTACTTGGACTTTAGCACTTCGACACCATGTCCCACAGCATTCTCCTAGAAAAGCTCATGGCTTAGACAGGAACTGCCTTTGCTGGATAAAAAGCTGGCTGGATGGCCGAGCCCAGAGAGTCGTGGTGAACGCAGTGAAGTCCAGGTGGCAGCCGGTCACCAGTGGTGTTCCCAGGGATGCGTTTTGGGGCCTGTCCTGTTTAACATATTTATCAGTGACCTGGATGAGGGGATGGAGTGCTCCCTCAGATAGTTTGCTGATGACACCAAACTGAGCGGGTGTGTTGATCTCCTTGAGGGTACGGAGGCTTTGCAGAGGGATCTGGACAGGCTGGACCCATGGGCTGTATGAGGTTCAATAAAGCCAAGTGCCGGGTCCTGCACTTTGGTCACAACAACCCCTTGTGACACTACAGGCTTGGGGCAGAGTGGCTGGAAAGCTGCCCAGCAGAGAGGGACCTGGGGGTGCTGGGCGACAGCCGGCTGAACATGAGCCAGGAATGTGCCCAGGTGGCCAAGAAGGAATACTTCCACTGTACAATTTGGTTAAAAATAATGCTTCCTGAGTCTTACAGCTGTGTAATTCTGGTAACTGGTTCTATGTTCTTTTAGTTGTGAAAGCTACTTTCAGATCACACTAGAGCATAAAACTTGTTTTAAACAAATGTGCTCTATCACAGGCTCTTCAGTCTTGTTCCTTGAAGAATGAAAGATCAGAATCAACGACAACTAAACCAATGTTATACAAGAATATCAGAAGTTCAGCACCTTTACAAAAAAAGAAATCTTCACGTGGTCCTCGTGGGGTGGTTAGAAGTTCTGGGTATGGGAAACCCACTTCACTCTCAAAACAGTCTTTTTCAGCTCATGAAAAGAAAACACCAAAAGAAACTTTCAATAAGACCACTGTGAAAGCCAAAAGTCCTGCAGATAGAGGAAGATCTAAAGGTAATACTATCATAAGAAGTCTGAGTTTTAAGAGACAGAGAGTTTTGTTGTTCATGCTTCACATTTAAAAACAAATATGAAAAAGCAACATTTTGAAATGTAGAAGAAATCTAAACCCAAGTGCAGTTAAGTTCTGATTTTTTTCTGTATCAGCATGAAGTTGCTGGAAGAGAGACTTTTAAATAAAGCTTGGCACTATAGTCTAGTTTCATCTCCACTCCCATTACCACCACTGTGTTTGAGACTTTACCTACTGTTCACCAGTAGGGCCAAAACAAAAAAGCTGGTGTTCATAAATAAGTATCTACAAGTTACATTTTTCATTATAGTAAATGCAAAGATTTGCTGACACACTGACTTCTGTGGGTGATGCTGAATTTCTGTCCTCAGCTGCTTCTTCCTGTCTTTGCTTTCCTAGACTACAAAGAAAGCACTAGAAAGAGTCCTATTTTCTGTCCATGTCCCTTGCGACACTAAGGAAAGGAGAATACAAGTTTAGCCCTGTGAAAGCTGAGTTGCAAGTAAAGGAATGAACGTTTTTATTTTTAGGTGAAGCCTGAAGAGTTTCATGAGATAATTCAGCTTAGCGACTTTGCAGACAATATTAGCTATCTCTGAGGCACGGGAAAATAAGTCTACAGATGCCCAGGTTTTAACACACTTTTGTTTACAGTTTGGGGTGACTTCAGGAGTTAATCTCACCGGGATGCGTTCTGCAGGGACCTCTGTAGCTGGGAAGATAATGGCATTGAATCAAACACTCCCCTAACCCTCAGTGCTGAGGGAGCACCTTTGTGAGAGGGTAGCATGAGAAATGTAAAAAGTATTTTTCTTTTCAGGTATGACATTCCTAAGCAGGAGCTCTTAGCTTAAATTGCTGTAGGCAGAAAGGAAATGGTAGTTGTAGTTACTGTCTGGTTTTCAGAAGATTAAGGTGTGAACAGTTCCGTGTATGTTAGTTACTCTCTAGGGGGAACTTCCCTGATTTTTAATTTCTGCTCAAGTTGCTATTTGATGCAACAAATAGATATTGCATGTCTTTGTATGCTGTCTGTGCTCCAAAGTCCATTTTGAAACTTAGGTCTTATCTTCGCCATCACTTAAAATAGGCTGTATTTCTGTATACTTACATAACTTGCTATTTCTTGAGCAGAAAACTGAGGTTAACCTAGTTTCATGATTATTTATCCAGCTACTTGTTTCAGTTGTTCCCTTTTTTTTTTATCTTGTCATTATTTCCTTACTTAAAAAAAACCCACAACATTTTCCATAATGTCTTACTGCTCTCAAGTTTCTATATTTAATTCAAAATTCAGGTTGTAAAATACTTAATTTATGTGCTTAAGGGGTGGATCACATAAGTAGGTGTTTTTTGAAAGGGCATTAAATTCTGAATTTAATTTTGTTATATTTTACTTTCTGTCTAAATGAAGAAGCCTTGTTTGCTACTAGGATAATAAGATCTGCAAGAAATGAACCAGCTTCGAAGGGAAGCATTAGCAGAATTATGTCTGGCCAGTCAGTTAACAATCTTGGACACCAGGCTGGGGATCATTGCAGGCAGTATCAGCATGTAAGTAATAACCAGTGATGCTCCTAATTTTAGTGTGTACAACCTTGCTTGCAAGCCTATTTTGTCAAGAGTTTTAATAATAATCACAAGATTGGCAAGTGCTGAAATATTGAATGAAGACTTCCCTTTAGTCAAATACTAGTTTTGGCTTTTAAAATATTCAGGTATCATCATACTGCTCTTCAGTTGCTTGGATAATCCTGTTACTTGGCTGTTTCTATATATTTGAGGTTGGAATGCTTGTTAATTTCTAAACCTTACTATTTTGTGATAGAAAAGGGGCAAATTTTAAATAAAACTTTCACTTAAAAGTATTCTGTTATGAATGTTAAATAGGACTACTATTTGGAGTTTTTTTCTGTTTACATTACACTGAATATATAATAGTAACTTCTGACTTCTCCAAGATGAATTTGCAGTACCATGATGGATTTTCCTTCTCCCTTATAAACCATTTAAAAAGTTATTTGTTGAATACCTAAATCATTACTGCTTTTGAAAAAGTAAGATGCATGATAGAATAATTCTGGTCACTGTGTAGTGGCTGTCACATGAGCGCTGTTTGTTTCTTGTTGGTTTTTTTGGTTTGTTTTCCTCATACCTATTTCAGAAATGAGAAAGTAGCTCATTAAAGTAAATGCAGGATGGTTTACTATTAGAATGTTGTGGGGTTTGTATTTTCAAGTGCCTTATTTGGTTGCCAAGAGCTAGACAAGCAGTTAAATAAAACTGATGAGCAGAATTTTTGGTAAGCAATCAGCTCGGTGTAATGTTTGCCTGAATTTTTCTCTTCATTAGGATTTATCATTTTCTCCTATCAAAAGCTATGATAGAGAACTATATTTGCTAAAACGAGTGCAAGTTGCAGAGGAGGACCTCAGCACAGCTCGTGATTTGATTCAACAGCTAACCAGCACCGTTTCACAAAAAGAGAAAGAAATAGAGACAAAGATAGTAGAACTGAAAACACAGCATGAAAAAGAGCTTTCTCGGCTGGGTCAGGAAAATTATGTTCTGCAGAGTAAGGTACCCTATCATCTTGTATCCCATTTCTACAGAACAGGAGAAACATTGCTTCTGAAAGTGAAATGAATGTTATTTTCCATGAGTTGTTAATGAGCAGAAAATCCAGATTTACTTGCACACTGCTAGTTTGTAAATGTATACCCACTGTTACATTTATTGCCCATAAGACATTTTTTTTCTATAAGCTGTGTTATCCCAAGTTCCTTTACTTTGCTGTTTTGAGAGTTCTGCAGTCTTTTTGCAAAGATGTAACTCAGTCTTATGTAAAAAAAAAAAAAATTAACAGATACTGCTTGTTACAGAGATAAGCAGAATACAAGAGGGAGGGTAAAAGTTTAACTTTTCCTGAATTTTTTATACTTTATTCCTGTTATGTAACTCTTATGTAAAACTCAGATAAGATTGGCTCTGCTTTTATATCTTAATGAAAACATTGACCTATTTCTATTATAAAAGTGTAATCTTGTAGAGAATTGCATATTGCTAACAAAATTTTCTTATTTAATTGTGTGTCTTTTTCTTTCTGAAAGTTAAGAAGTATGGAAGAGCTGGCTAAAGAAAAGAGATGGACCCATCACACAGCAGCGGTTCCTGTCACTGAAGAGAAACTGGCACAAATACAAAAAGAAATTGATGATCAAGAGGTCATTATTCAAGGTTATCAACAGGTATGTCACACAGCATATCGAGCTGTGTTGTAGCCAGTTTCAGAAACAAAATTTTTTAATGGTTACTACTTTTCTGTTGAAAACAGTTATCTTGCTGTCTAAAAAGCAGATAAAATTTAGATGTGAAGGGCAAACGTGTTGCACATTTTAAAAGTATTTCACACATGTCTAGTTTAGGGTTTTTCCACAATTCCATGTAACTGTTCTCAATTGTAAAAACATGCTGACTTGTCAGTCAAGAACTGGGAAAATACTTTATGGCCAATAGACCACAAGCTTTTTGCCCCAAATGTAGTAGAAAACTAATATTTTAAAGCAATATTAGAAATCTGGAGAGTTCTGTTTTTAAGATTTTTTTCACGGGATCTGAGCATCTGATTTGAAGGAAACCTTATTAGTGTGCTTGATTTTTATTACTTAGTCCAGTGTAGAAATAAATAATGCAAGTTTAATAATCCCTTGCAGCTGGAAAATCAGGTAGGTTCGTTTAACCAGCTTTCAGCTGCTGCTCAGCAGCATTTCGTCATGTAGGCACAATGTCTTGGCAGTATGGCCGCGAGCATCCTGAATCAGTGATGGTTTGTGCGCCCAGGATTGGAGCATGGGCAGGCTGAGCTCAGATCTATCTGTTAGAAACTGTGCACGTCACAGACAATTGTTTTTGAACTGGATAAAACAGTAATTTTAATTCTTTAACTTGGTGTGTCTCATCCTAGGAAAATGAGAAGTTATACAAACAAATGAAAGAGCTACAGATCCAAAGCAAAAAAAAGGAAGAACAAATGTTTAAGGAGAATCAGTGTTTAATGTCTGAATTAATAGCCGTAAGGTAGGCTTAATTAAACACCCAACCTAAAATCTCTGGAGTTTTCATCTGTGTTTATTATTTTTATTTATCACTGCAGAGTCTGTCAGATGCATGTTTGCCAGTGTTTCTTGGGTTTGTTTTTTATTTTGAGAATATGTTTATTGTGGGCACTTAAGTCTTTTTGCTGCTCTTCCAGACCCGTGGGAAGACTAGAGTCTTCCAGTGGGGGACTATTGCAGTACTGAAATTCAAATATTCTTACTCACACCAGGGTGTAATACGTATGCTGCGCTTGTTCTGCTATTGTGGCTCTGCTCACGTATCTAAATATTTTTATACTGCTGTAAGATACACAGTAGATCAGGGGCCACAGGAGATCCTGGTAGTGGAGGAACCATTAGATTCACCACACTGTGAATTTGGATCCTATGCTCAGAATAAGGAAAAAACCTAGCAGTTATGTGTATTTCTAATTTTCAAATTTGCCATAGAGGTGAGTTTCACTGAGGCAAAGTAGGTTTTGTTTCCCTCCCTCATGTAGTCGTAACAAACCAATTTGTGCAAGGTGAGCAGATTTCACCTGACAGGTGACTTTTTTTGGTATAAAGATGTACTGCATAGTTGCTTCTTTCTTTGTTTTAAGCCTTCACAGATTGACTTTGTAGTACCATTGGGGGGTGTGTTTGCTTTTTAGTATGCTCCTGTTAGTACACCAAGTCACTGCATTTTACATGAATGTTTTTGCTGTTACCGTTTAGAGAAAAGATAGAGAAAACTAATAATATCCAGCCACGGATCATGCAGGATTCTGAACCAGCCAGAAATCAGAGTTTCACAGAATTGATTGCAGAGCTTCGAGCAGCACAGGTGGGTATATTTCAAGCCTGTTTTTCATGTGTTCTTAAAAAAAAAACAACACATAACCATCCATAATGTAGACTAATAATATAAATGAAGAAGTTAGTGGAGCCTGCTATTATTTGCCACACCTGTGTATCACAAATGTCTCGCCAGATGAACTCTAGAAGGCACAGATTGACTGAAAGAAGTGTCGTGTTGCCATGTTTACTGGCAATTCTGAAATACCTTGTAAGAGTTTGCGGAAAGTAGTGATACAGCTATGGCTTACCCACGTAAGACAAATCCAGAAGAGTGCTTAGCCCTGCTCTGTACCAAGCAAGTCAGAGAAAAGAGCATGAGAGTGAAAGAAATGTTTGTTAGTCACTCATGTAATTTTTTTTTTGTAGTCCTACAGATGCTTGTGGTTTTGAGGGAGGATGTCCAGTAAGCTTCATGTTACAATTACAGGTTTTCATGAACTTCTGTTGTCCTGCTTACTGCAAGCGGAGACTGTTCTGGTACATACTTCCTGTGATAGACCAGAAGTTAAAAGCTGCTTTTTTTGTAAAATTGAAAGAAACCCCACTGGTTAGGTTGGTGATAAGAAGATCTGAATCTAGTGAGCTTCAGGAGCAGCAGAGGCATTCCTGGTCTGCTAGAGCTGACTTTGAGCTCTTAAGATTGCAGGAGCTCTCCTAGTTCAAACCTCAGAGGTGCTGCTGCTACACTTTCCTGTCCTTAGGTCCAGGCTTTCATAAGACTGAACACAAGACTCAAAGATGGAGAGAGACACACAGACATGGTCAGGCACACAGATAACACAGAGAGCAGTGCCTTTGTTCACCTCACAGAAATACAAACAATCCTCTAGGAAACACAAGGAGCACATCCGGACTGCTTCTGTTGAGCAGATCAGGACAGGAGTTCACTAGCAGCAGCGCAGATACCTGCGCGTGCTGGCCATTGCTGTCCCTAGACGCTTGGTCTGGTTACTGGCTGGCCCCAAAAGCTCAGTGTTGCTGCGACCTGTACCTATGGATCTCTAGGACCAAGGAGCTCCATCTCCAGAGGCTGGCACTGAGACCTTTCCTCCTGCTTAGTCTTGAAGTTTGCTAGTGATTACACATAAACAAACAGAAGAGGGCGTGCATGCAGAAAATGGTGAGAAATCGGATGTGGTAAGATGAACTGCTGGAGAATACATTTGTCTGCTTAAGCTGCAGTCTTAAGTCTTAGAAATAAGTGAAACCATTTTCTTTACTGACCCTCTCCAAAGGCAGATACTTTCTCCTTCTAACACAATTATGTAAGACTTAAAAAAAATATTTTTCCCATGCTCTGCTATAGCAAGGTCGGAGAATAACACCAAAACTGGAAGTCCTTACTGCTGCTGTGCTCTGATGGAACTGTTGTGATTTAATCATTTTATGGTGAAAAAGCATATTCAGGCTTTTTGTATAACAATGTGTGTTTATTTCTTCTTGCTTTACCATTTTCTCTAAAACTCAGAAGGAAGAAACTAAATTACAAGAAGAGATAAGACGTCTCAAACAAGACAAGCAAGCTCTTGAGGTAGACTTGGGACAAGCAAAGAAGGAGAGAGATTTAGCAAAAGTCCAGATTGTATCCACATCAGGTAAAGCACCTTCTTTTTGTTAAATAATTTTGCCTTTTCTGTGCTCCACTAAAAATACATAACTAAAATTTTTTTCTTATTAAAATATTACTTTGTCAAATGCATCTAGACCATTTCCAAATATTGTCTGAACTTCTAATAAAAGCATACAGCAAAGGACCTTTGGCATTCCATTAGAAAGCCTTTTCTTGTATCCAGCCAAACTCTTTGTTTTGCCCATTAAGTTGGATTTCTTGCCTGTCTCCCACTGGGCATGGAAAACAGATGATTCCTTTAATATGACAACCCTGTTTGTAAGAAAATATTTACTGTGTTGCATCTTAGTCTCCTGTTTAGATCTTGTCCATTTTTTCCCATTACTTACGCCTTGTGACTCTTTTTCAACATTCTGCTCAGAACTCAGTTTGACTTCAGCTCTCTTAATGAGAGAGGGCCAGAAATTGGACTCTTTCACTTCCAATATCAGGCATCACAGGTGCCAAGAGCTGTAATATTTACCTCCGTGTCTCTTCTCATAAACGGGTGGAGTATGGTCAGTACATATCTATATATTCTGTATTGTCATCCATGTTGATACTGAAAATTTCTTTATTAGAACGTAACCAAGAACTGATCCCCCTGGGATTCCCCTTTATATACCTTCTGCGGTAAACTGTGAACCATTGAGTACTACTATATACGAGAGAAAAAAGGGTTTTTTCAAATACTGTTGCATTTAAAAACCTAATTAGGGTTTGGTTTTAAAACTTTACTACAGAAACAGGATTAGTATATATGTGAAATGTGCTGAGAAGGATAGTGTTGACTAATTAATTATTTAATACATAATTACTAATAAAACAATAGTAAAGATGTTTTATTCTTGTAGGTGAGAAGTCTTATGAATTTATAGTTATGGAAGAATCATACAAACAGGAAATTACTAATTTAAAAAGAAGACTTCAGTGGTATGCAGAGAATCAAGATCTTCTGGATAAAGATGCAGCCCGGCTTAAAGATGCAAGAGAAGAAATTGAGAAACTAAAACTAGAGGTGATTATATCTATCTTTATCTAAGAAGTTGAAACTTTAGATTAATTATTTTCTAGTGATGAGTATAATGTAGTTGTGTCCATAATAATCACATTTTTTTTTCAAGAAAAATGCCTTATAAGCTTTTAAATCAGATGTGGAGTCCTTATATGCAAAATGGATATTACTGCATATGCAGAGAGAATTGCAAGTGCCTCATCCTTAAAACCTCGTGTTGCTTGTACTGGACATTTTGATGCTTCTGGAAACTGAAGTAGCGTGTTCCCTGAAAACCTGCAAATTACATTAACAACTTGGAACACCCCACTTGTCATTCACTTTTTCTCCTTTTTACTCTGTTGTAGCATAAGGAACACTTTTATTTTTTTTTTCTCTTAAGTACCTGTTCTAAATTCTTTTTTTTTTTCTTAGAAAACTTCTCTGGTTGCCATAGGAGGGAGGAAAAAAGCAAAAATCCTCGAAGTAGAAAGCAAGCAAAACTAATACATGAATCTTGAATGGTTCTTGCCTGCTTGTCACTAGATTTGACTTAAGATTCATAGAAATCAATTATTTTACCAGTGATAAAATGATCTTGGAATTTTTTTCATTATTATAGTGGCTATTAGAAAGGTAGGAAATGAAATTTTAGATTAGAGCTTTGAGTTTTCATGGACAGACTTCCTGGGAGTGCAGGAACACGAGCTATCTAGTTCCTTCCACTGATCCTGGGAGTCAGCATTTATTTTTGTAGCTTGTTTCAGTCCCTTTTGATGTTAAGTGGCTTGAAGAAGCTGTTAACTTTAAGAACCTGAAGAATCAGTTAGTACAGAAATTACTAGTACTAGTTCTTGAGTTGCAGAATACTTCCATTATATTGTGTGTGCTTGAAATGCTTACTTTTGTTCTACAGGACAACGTCTCTGAATATGTATTTCGGTTTGTTTTCTCATAAATTCGATAGGTTGAGAAGCTCAGAGCTGAAGCTGGAGATCAGCGTGTGCAACAGAAGCAGCGTTTGCGAGACAGAGCAGCAGATGCTAAAAGAATTCAGGATCTTGAGCGACAAGTATGCAATAACAGAACTGTGTTTGCTTTAACTTTCATTGCAGATAAGGTTTCTCACACTTGCTAGTCCTGTTATAAGGATAAAGCATTGAATGATGCCCTATGATAAAGTAACGTGCTATGGAGCACTGGACACAAAAAGCTGCAATTACTTACAAAGGGCTCTGCTGCTACTATGTTCTAATCAGCTGTTTACTGATAACCCTTTCAAAATCCTTTAACATTAAACTACTGGTTAGAGTTTCTTGGAAAGGGGCAAGAGGACAAAAGCACACCGAAGCTTGCTGTTTGTCTTCTAAGATTCTTTTTGTCTATGTTCAGTAACCCCCTGACCAATTTCAGTCGAGTTGATTGAAGAGTACAGGTTTCAATTTTATTGGATTCCTACAAGATTCATGAAAATTGGGGGAGCAGAGACCTTAAAATCCATGTTTCCTACTGAGGAAAAGTCAGTGGAATGGGCCTTTCTGAATTTTAGATGGCAGCTGCATTTGGTAGGGATGTGGGACAAATGGGCAGGAGACTCTGCAGTATTCTAATGTCAAGAATTTCTCATCCGTAGATAAAAGAGGGGCTTCTTTTATTAATTTTGCATTCAAGGTGTTAGTTTTATTGGGCATGTAATCTCTTATTGGGAGAATAATTTCAGTACTGTTATGAAATATCTCTTTAACAGCTGGAAAAGTAGAATGTGAATGTAGGTCCAGAAAAAAAAACAACAAGACTTTAACAGCATGAAGAACCATATACAACTTCAGTGGTAAGAAAGTAAATAAAAGTCCATTTGACATAAGACAACCTGAAGACCAGAGCAGTATTTTATTTAAGATGATGTATAAGTCAGTAAGAGATGATGAGTCTTGCTTTTCTGTAAGCAATAACGTCAACAATGTAAAAAGTTTGCAACATATGCATCTTGAATTTTCATTCTTCACCCAGGTTAAGGGGATGACATTGGTTAACACTGTCACTTCTTTCAGTTCACTTTTCATCAGAACTTTATTCTTTTTGACTTCTGACTTAGTTTTCTTCTTGATAGATCAGAGAAATGGAAGGAATTTTAAAAAGAAGGTATCCAAATTCTCTGCCTGCTTTGATTTATGCTGCTGCTGCTGCAGA
Source organism: Syrrhaptes paradoxus (assembly GCA_013400615.1). NCBI lineage: Eukaryota > Metazoa > Chordata > Aves > Pterocliformes > Pteroclidae > Syrrhaptes > Syrrhaptes paradoxus. The sequence continues at coordinate 846,647 of VZTO01006680.1, forward strand.
GAAAACTGATGATCTTTCAGCTAAAACAAACACCGTTGATTTTTTGGAGAGAAGAATAAAAAAGTTAGAAACAGAACTCGAAGGTAAAGATGATGAAGCTAAAAAAAGTCTCCGTGCCATGGAACAACAGTTTCAAAAAGTAAAGGTAAAAGTTGGCGGCTTGTCTAACACAGAGTCATGGTGAAAAACTGAGGGTAAAGACCACATTCAAGGGGAAAAATATTCAAAGAATTTATAACCAGAATTTCAGTAGCTTCAGCACCTAAGATAAAAATAAAATTGTACTGAAATTGTTAGAGTAGTACTGAAACTGAGAGGACAAGTTCTTGAGGCATAATTTAATTCTTACAATTAAGAGAAGTGGATTTCATCCTCTGGGTCAGAGTAGCTGCTCACCTAATTCTTTGCTGTGGTTTCAAAGGGCTGCTGACTGGGCATTTCTGCAGGGAACATCTGGGAACGCTATCCGTGCTATCCAAAAATCGCATGATAGTGAGTCTTAAGACTTGTGTAAGGAAGCGTTGGAAGTCTGGCGTGTTACTTCAAGGAAGATGTGAACTGCACAGGTGCTTAATGAGCTGGAAAGGAAAGCTTTGGCCAGTTGGTCCTCCTTCCCTGCACATGAATAACTCATCGTGCTTTCCTCAGAGGCTATCCAGGCTACGAACAAGGGTTAGATTTTCCTCAGCTCATTACGAAGAGAGATTCTCTGTCTCTCTGAATTCATACTTCTATATTTAAAAAATAAATAAAAATCTGTCCTGTTAAAATCTCAGATGTTTTGAAAAATGTGAAGCACAATTTTCAGGCATGTGACAGTAACGTTTGCAAACTGACACCTGGCAAATCCATAATGGCAGATTTTTTAAAAAATTAAAGATTTCTTGCTATATTAAAATAAGATGTTGCTTTGCCTGTTCAAGTTGGTAACATCTGAAGAGAACTCACTTATATAAAAATGAAATGGTTTCTTGTCAATTTAATTTTCTTTCACATAGTTGCTGCATTCATTGAGGCTAGAGGATTACTTTGTAGTGAATGTTTTGAGTAATTCTGTTTTACAGCAGGCTTAAGTTTGCTTTACATAAATTTTTCACTCGCTAATTTCTGAACTGCGTAGTGTTGTTAGTAATACTGATGTGTATCCTGTCCTGTGAAATCTTGCTTTAAAGAATAATAGGAAGAGCTGATATTAAAAGTACACTTGAGGAAACTGCTTTTTCTTCCCTTTCTCCCACTCCCCTCCCTTAGATACAGTATGAACAAAGACTTGTAGAGCTTGAGCAACTACTTGCCTACAAATTTATGAGGGAATCACCAAAACTGAATGGTGATAAAGCCGGTTCTACAGACCTTGAACGGGAGCTTCAGAATCTAAAGAAGACCCATCAGATCACTGTTAAAAACCTCCAGACAGAAATTGAAAACCTTAAAAGTCAAAATGTGCAATTAAAACTCAAAAGGGATAATAAAGGCTTAGAGTCCACAGACTCTCCAATGAAACAAGGTAACACAAAAGACAAACTGCTAAAACTAACTGAAGAACTGGTCACCAAAAACAGAGAAATACAAGACCTTACAAAAACCGTAGAGAAACTTCAGAAAGAAAGGATGGTGATGTTGTCTGATAATAATTTGAGAAATAAAACCAGTAATAAGGAAAACTCTACAGAGATGTTGAAAAAGAATGCCTCCGCAACAGATAAAAGGAATTCTGGCAACAGTGAACCCTTTGTAAGCATTTTCAACAATGACAAAATATACCAACCAAGTACGTTTTCTGATTTTAATATCTCAGAAGTTCTGCAAGAAAATGCACAGCTGAAAGAGGAGATAGAAAGATTGTCTCTAGAAATGAACCAGCAGAGGGTGAAGTCTCAAGCAACACTAGCGTATTCTGAAAATAACATACGAAGGTAAATGTACAAAGATTTTTCCTTTAAAAACCTTGTTCAAGTGTTGGCTGCTACAGGATTGAAGTGACACATTGACATGTCAGCCGTGTGTGAAGCTAGCTTATACTTGGCCAATGTTCTCTGGAAATTTCAATTTTACTGTTTGTTTTTGGGTTTGGGGGTTTTGGGGAGGGAGTTTTGTTGTTTGGGGGGTTTTTCTTGTTTTGTTTTTTTTTTGTTTGTTTTTTGTTTTGTTTTGTTTTTTTAGAGCAGTGCACTGTCACAATTCTTTCTACAGCAAACCTGTATTAATCCTTCTTATTAAATACTAAAATTGGTCATTGTTTTGAGTAAAAAGATCTCAGTGTAAATTGTTGCACCTTAGATACTTTGTGTTGTGTAGGATTTTTGGTGCGCGTACTTTACTTCAAAGTGGGGTATGCTTTCAGTGGGATTTACTCGACCAACTTTATACTTCAGTCAAGACTTTCTACTTGACCTAGTCTCCCTTGGAGTCAGCGTAGAGGACATTGGCATATTTAGGTTGTAACGCATTCTGTTCTAAAATAGATACCTGAAATAGGATGGCTGCATTATGATTTGAAAGCACCTATTTTCTCTCCTTGTTTTTTATAAGAGGAGCCAAAAAAAATGACTGGCTAGTTTTCTGTTGTCTAGCTGCCTCCAGTTAAATGAGGCACATATCCAACATATGTGAAAAATGAGAAACTTTGCCACATTTNCCCTTTCTCCCACTCCCCTCCCTTAGATACAGTATGAACAAAGACTTGTAGAGCTTGAGCAACTACTTGCCTACAAATTTATGAGGGAATCACCAAAACTGAATGGTGATAAAGCCGGTTCTACAGACCTTGAACGGGAGCTTCAGAATCTAAAGAAGACCCATCAGATCACTGTTAAAAACCTCCAGACAGAAATTGAAAACCTTAAAAGTCAAAATGTGCAATTAAAACTCAAAAGGGATAATAAAGGCTTAGAGTCCACAGACTCTCCAATGAAACAAGGTAACACAAAAGACAAACTGCTAAAACTAACTGAAGAACTGGTCACCAAAAACAGAGAAATACAAGACCTTACAAAAACCGTAGAGAAACTTCAGAAAGAAAGGATGGTGATGTTGTCTGATAATAATTTGAGAAATAAAACCAGTAATAAGGAAAACTCTACAGAGATGTTGAAAAAGAATGCCTCCGCAACAGATAAAAGGAATTCTGGCAACAGTGAACCCTTTGTAAGCATTTTCAACAACGACAAAATATACCAACCAAGTACGTTTTCTGATTTTAATATCTCAGAAGTTCTGCAAGAAAATGCACAGCTGAAAGAGGAGATAGAAAGATTGTCTCTAGAAATGAACCAGCAGAGGGTGAAGTCTCAAGCAACACTAGCGTATTCTGAAAATAACATACGAAGGTAAATGTACAAAGATTTTTCCTTTAAAAACCTTGTTCAAGTGTTGGCTGCTACAGGATTGAAGTGACACATTGACATGTCAGCCGTGTGTGAAGCTAGCTTATACTTGGCCAATGTTCTCTGGAAATTTCAATTTTACTGTTTGTTTTTGGGGTTGGGGGTTTTGGGGAGGGAGTTTTGTTGTTTGGGGGGTTTTTCTTGTTTTGTTTTTTTTTTGTTTGTTTTTTTTTTTGTTTTTTTTTTTTTGATTTGTTTGTTTTTGTTTTTGTTTGTTTTTTTTTAGAGCAGTGCACTGTCACAATTCTTTCTACAGCATACCTGTATTAATCCTTCTTATTAAATACTAATATTGGTCATTGTTTTGAGTAAAAAGATCTCAGTGTAAATTGTTGCACCTTAGATACTTTGTGTTGTGTAGGATTTTTGGTGCGCGTACTTTACTTCAAAGTGGGGTATGCTTTCAGTGGGATTTACTCGACCAACTTTATACTTCAGTCAAGACTTTCTACTTGACCTAGTCTCCCTTGGAGTCAGCGTAGAGGACATTGGCATATTTAGGTTGTAACGCATTCTGTTCTAAAATAGATACCTGAAATAGGATGGCTGCATTATGATTTGAAAGCACCTATTTTCTCTCCTTGTTTTTTATAAGAGGAGCCAAAAAAAATGACTGGCTAGTTTTCTGTTGTTTAGCTGCCTCCAGTTAAATGAGGCACATATCCAACATATGTGAAAAATGAGAAACTTTGACACATTTTTGAAGAACTGTCTGTAGCTGCTTTACTCCATCTTATTTTCCTCTCACTCTCTTCAGGATACAGGAAGACACAGCAGAATATATTACATCTCTGAAAGCTTCCCATCAGAGGGAAGTGGAGAAGATTCTTTGCCAACATGCAAAGGAGCATTCGACTTCTAAGGTAGCTGAACTAAACAGCAGAATTTCAACACAAGAGGTACGATACAGTAGATATATTCATTACATATAGATATGTTAAAGTTATTTCTTTCTGTATTACTATAAGCTTTCTCTTTCTTTGAAGTAGGATGTATTGTTTTACCTCTGGAGGTCACCTTATCCAATGCCCTGCTCAAGCAGGGGGTATCTAGAGCCGGTTGCTCAGGACCATGTCCAGATGGCTTTTGAGTATCTCCAAGGAGGGAAATACCGCAATCTCTCTGGGCTTAGAGACCCAAATGATTGCTTGGTCACCCTCACAGTGGTTTTTCTTAGAGTCAGACAGAACTTCCTGTATTTCAGTTTGTGCCCATTGCTGCTTCTCCTGTCGCTCCTTTCTGAATGCATCACTCACACCTGCAGTACTACAATCCTGATATTTTTTATTGTATTTTTCCTGCATAGGTTTTCACATATTGTCATGGGGTATTTATGTTAAAGACAAACTGTTTAAAATCTTTTTTGTAGATACTAATACAACATCTCCAAGAGCAAATCAGGGAACAACAGAGACATCGGGAAGCCCTTTTAGTTTCACAGATGCGGGAGGAACTCCTACAAAAAGAGGTATATTTCAATTTGGATTGGGGGTACCTTCTTCTAATGAAAGAGTTTTCACTTTCATCCTTGTAAAGGCTCAAATAATACATAGTAAAATAAGTCTTAGAAATGGTATCTTTGACAGTTGCTTCTACATCAATTATACCAGAGAATGGAATATATTTTTTAATCCCCTGTTCAGAAGGAGGATACATTCTGTTTAAGCACTGTGCCCATCCTTAATTCACCATCTCCTTGATGGATGAACATTGCTAATTTTATCTTCATTTTGATAAAACAATAATTAACCTGCAAGAGTTATTAAAACAAGTTCTGTTCTGTAAGAAACTGAGAACTCTAGACATTTAATCTTGTTTGCTGCCCTTATTCAGAAGAAATAAGTATCCATATGTGTTTAGTACATAGTTAATATAACTAATCCTAATCTTGCTAAACTCACTCTACCCATGCAAAATTCCACCTCTGTTGTGAAGTATTTATAGAATAGGGAAGGTTTGTAGGGAGAAGAAAATCTCCTATTAAACAAGCTCTGTACTTGCAGAAGAAAGGCTGAGACTTTGGGCTTCATATCATCTATCTAATGATAGATGTTGCCTTTCCATACAAAGCTTATTTCACTCCACTTATCTCAGTGTATATATAATACTTCCTCCTGGGAAAACGGGGAAAGAGTACAATGAGACAAATGTTATTGTTTTTTTTCCATGACTGCTTTACAGATTATGAATGCCAGTGATGGTTAAGAGAATGACCATCCCATCTGACCCACACGTTACAGGCTGAGTTCAAGGTGCTGGCATTTAAGAAATGCAATGATGTGCCTTTGTTTAAAAAATCATTGTGGGACTATACAGAGAGAAACGTCACAGTAAAGCCTTGCTTTTGCCCTCTAGCGTGATTGCTGTGCTGCTTATAAACTACATTTTACGTATTACATGGTTAAGTAAGTTGAGCTTAAGAAAGAAGACAACCAAACCTGCAAACAGAGTCAGTCATACAGGAAAAAAGCACACTACCATTTTTAACAGGATTGAGTCATCTGTCCAAAATGGTGTCCGAAAAGATTGCTATTTGAATATTAATTTCAGAAATGCTGTTCACTGATGTTTGCCATGAACTATATTCTTCTCTTGCATAACAGCTTGCACGTGGCAGAGATTTGTATTTAAGAATTCTGTTGCTGGCAAAATATATGGAGCCCATTTTGTCCTGAGGCCTTTTTCCCCTTGTAACATCTTTCCTGCATTATTTTTTTCTTATATTTAATTATGGGCTTGCAATCACGCATCAGCCCTTCCTTTCAGTGGGGCAACTTAGAAGAGGAGCAGCAGACACTCATTTTCAGAGACCTTACGATACTGAGACTTCTGCTGCTCTGACAAATGTGTCTGAAATTGGTCCACAGGTTCAAAGTTAAAAAATGGCAATAATCTAAGCCATCTGGGAGTCACTTCTCAGTAAGAGTGAGATGAAGTGAGTCTTATGAAGTAGACAATGCTTCCAGCTACTTCAATTTAGCAGCAGGGAGCCAAGGATAGCTGAGGGCTGGAAGAGCGGTTCTCAGATACATTGGGTAAGGGTCATAATAATGAATAACGACTTCAAAGCTTTCACTTTAGTTTACTTACCCACATTAAGAAAGTGACCAAAAAAGACTTAGGATGCTAAAAGAAGAAATATTAAGTTACTTAAAATAAGCAAAGAATAGAAATAAACCAGTAGAGCTTTATAAGAAAACTTACCTGAATGTCTGGAGGGTTAGGAAATCAGTTGTAAGTCGTTGGTAGAGCTGATTTGACCTGGCAGTTGTTAGACCAAAGGGGGTTTGTAATCATGTCTGTTAGCAGCATCTTTTCTTAATTCATTCCTTAGAAATACACTGGGACATTTTATATTTGATCTTTATCCAGAGTGTGAGAAAGAATTGTGTGAGAACATCTAATCATAATATTTTCTATTAATTTTTAGCATGTTTAGAAGTATAAAATTGACTATGAATAATCGCCTCATAACATATTATGAACAGGATTGGATTTATCAACATTTTTCATATTCTCAGGCCACTTCTTACAAATGAAAGATCCTAATCTAAGTCCCTGAGTACCTGTGTAAGCTTTTGAATAAAGGAGATTTCTCTTTTATGTCTTCCTTTCTGCAGCTTTTGAATGGAATAATTAAATAACACAAATACACTTTGAAAGGAATCTGGTTTATGCATTACTTAACACAATGATAGTAATTTTCACCAATTCTCTCAAACTGTAGGTGACAAAATTGTTGGAAGAATTGAGAGAGGCTAAGGAGAGTCAGAGTCCTGAAATGAAACATTTCTTGTGCCTGGAAAAGAAAATCAAGCATATAGAGACCAGACATGCAGAAAGAGAGCAAGAAATTCAAAAGGTACTCCAGAGCATCTCTCCGTGTACTTCTCAAGAGCAATTTTATCAGCTTCACTGTAATTTTATGGCATTTGCACAGGCTCTTTTAGCCCACGCTGGAGGGGGGAAAGTACTTTTTGATGCAGCCGTGGTTTTCCTTGGTGCCTGCGGATGCACGTGGATGTAGCTGCAGTGCTAGTCAGCACTCCCTTACTTGTCCATGACTTGCGTATCAGGTGTGTAACGTCCTCGCAACCTGATTTACGCCTGTTTTAGTGGAGGGTTGGGCCACATGACCTCTAGAAGTCTTGTGTATCATTCAGTTAATTGATATTTGAATTACACAATGAAAGCTAGCTACTGAAAAAATACAGAGAGTTTGTAATGCGGAGTTTGTTAAGCCATGAAGTATTCCTCAAATGAACTGTAATTTTCTTTTCTAATCCTAGAAGTCCCATTCAGAAAAGCTGCATTAAAAGCATAGAAACATCTTGCAGCAGTCTACAATATATTGTTTTAAACCTCCACAAACTAAAACTTTTGGATTTTGACAGTTGGATCTTTGTGATAACAGCTTCTTGTATCTAACACTTGTATCTCTTGAATGGGTAAAACAATTTTGCATTGATTTATTTTTTTTTTTCATCTTATGTTAATAGCCTCCATCCTGATTTTTCATCTGTTTGGGGAGCTTCTATCATCTGGAAACATTTTCTAGTTCAAATAGATTTTTTTCGCAACACTTTAATCACTTAAATATATGAGTGTCTTTCGTTAGTGTTTTAATTTAGGTTTTACTTAACTACATGAAGTCAAAGAAGGGCAGTTGGACTGGAAGATTAAACCTGTAGGAGTTTTTAGTTTGTGGAGCTTGTTCTACAGTTTTGAAACCATTGATGTTTCAAAAACCAGAAGTTTTTGTCTTTTATGTACAGAATTGGTGGTGGTAGAAGGTTTTATTCTCATACATTTCTACATCAGATATTTAATTTTCTTCCCAAAAAGAACTGTGCATAAAACCAGTCACTGGATTAAGAACGAACCCTACTGCCACTGATGATTTTATTCTTTTTGTTCACAATCTGACCTGCTGAAGCCAACTGTAACACAGTTACTTCTTTATGCTATTCATTTGCTTTTCTATACTGTGAGAATTTCTTTACCATTTCTGTAGCATCTACTGCTGCCTGGTCTGTGATCTATCTCCACTGAATTCATTACCTGAACTCTAGTGTTTACTAAGATGTTTTGTAATATATTTTAAAAAAATAAAAATAATAGTATACACAACAACTACCACTGATTTAATCTTTCCTGGTGCTACTAGCCTTGTTATGTATTAAGCTTTGGGTTTTGGTTGGCCTAGTTCTGCAGTTTTAATCATCTGCCCCCAAAATCAATGATAACAAACTGAACAATATGTAGAAAAACTGGTTGCTGCACAAGGAAATAACAGGTTATCCCTCGTATCAAACGACAAATAGGATCATTATAGCCTTTAAGTGGTGGAGCTTTCCTTAAAATATCTCTTACAATTAATAGTGGTGGGGAGATTTTGATATCTCGTGCCACTTTTGGGTAATTTAATTATGACACGGATTTATGTCAAAATTAATTCAAACTTTTATGTGCAGCAGCTTCAGACCTTTGTGACTACTGGATATTTTCTGATAACGCACCGACCTTGTAGTTTTTAAAAGCCCAGAACATGTCATTCAGATGCGGTTTGTTTCTCTTGCAGAGTGTTCTTGTAATTAACACCTTTAAATGGCAATTCAAAAGGTTCATTTTCATTCCAGAGGGTTTTATGTTATATGCTCGGCTTTGTCTTAAATATTCAAATTTTTAATTGCTGCTTTGGAGAGGATAAGTTCAATTCTTCTGAGGCTCATTAGTCAGTAATGGATTCTACCCCTCTGTCATAATGCAAATATTTAAAAGAATTTATTGCTATCAGAATGATTTTTGTAATATTCAGAACAAATTCTTTCCACTTAATGAGAGCATTGGGCTTTGAGACTGAACACCAAACATAATGAAGTGGTATATTTCTGCCAAGGAGCAATGAGTATTTGATTAGGAAGTCTCGATGCTGACTTGCTTCTAATTTGCAGGCAACCCAGCTAACACATCATCTTACTGAAGCGAGACAAACCCATGAGGCTGAGAAGTGGCGAAGACTGGCACAATGGAAGAATCAGGAACTAGAGAAATTCCGAGTGGAACTGGATTCAATATTAGATGTTTTACGTGAACTGCAGAAACAAGGGGTTGTTATTCCTGCACCTAATTCCAGCAGATTCAGCATGACAGACAGCTGTTGGAAGACATGATTAGGTAGGAGCTGATTACAGAAGCAGAATTTTAATATTCAAAGTTATATATGGAAAATATAATTGAAAATCATTAATGTAACACTTGTAAATTGATTTACATTCTGATCATGTCTGGATTGCACTGAGCAACACCCCAGTCATATTGTACCTCTCATATTTTGTTAGGAATAAAGTCACATGCAATTTTTAAAAAGTATTATGAATATTGAGGTTATTCCCTAAACTCAATTGCCATTGAAAAAATCCATTTGATGCTTTTTCAGATACTGTAGAACATGCGTGAATATTTAAAACTTTTGTTTATAACTTGTCTTATGGTGATTCCATTGTGAACAATTGGAGTAATATGCTTTTTGGCTTGTATTTTTCGTATACAGAATTATTCTTTTTCATTTGGTAGGGCATGAAAATCTTCTTTTTTCCAACATTTTGCTAGTCTCCCTTTAATTCACAAAATGTTCCTTAAAGACCCCTTTCAACTTTGTGAATGACTGGAGGGCAGGAACAGAGCAGGAATTCTCTGGTGATGCTCAAATTCAAACTGCTCTGTTTACTTTGCAGATATTTCCAGTTGGGCTGGTAAAAATTATGGCAGAGGGGTCTAGCTGAATTGTTATGGGGCAGATGATATGAAAGAAAAACCTGTAAAATACAATGTGAGAGTAGTTATTGGTATCCCTTTTAAAAGGGAAGGCTATTGAGTAAGATTTTTACAAGGGGCTGCTCTAAATCTGTCAGAGTACCATATTCATAGATGAAATGTACAGAATAAAGAGGCCAATCAAATGTGAAAACAATGTACTAAAGCTCATCTGTAGGGATAGGGTGGTGGGCAAATTTAAAGTTAAAATAACGGGCAAGTTGGAAAATAAAAAAAGTGATCTTCAGGAGAGACAAAGGAGATGAATCTGCTTAAGCAGGAATAATCTATGACCCAAATACAGAATGTGGATATAACTGTCTGCTGAGCTGGTAGGCATCAGAGCAGAACACAAGCTGAATGTTAGACCCTTGCCTTCTCCTTCTCCTCTCACGCCCTGCTGGAGTTACACACCTAAGCGCAGAGCCAGTAAGATACTAGGCAGCATAGGAGCAATTCCTACTGCATTACTAATGTGTAACTTGGTGTGCTACGCTTTTGGTCCCTTGTTTCAAAAAAGAGATGGACCAACTGGAGGGAGAAGAACCATCAGCAGTCTAGAAAAGAACAAAATATACCATATAGGCACAGACAGTAATCAACAGCACAAGGGATTTTTTTTGAACATACACACACAAAGTGAGAGTGTATATACACATATATATAGAGAGAGAGAAAAAAAAAAAGATGGTCAGTTGGCAATTAATATAGTAATTGTGGTGGTTTGATATTCAGACATTTTCAGTATTTTTAGTATGGATGTTTTGTCCCCCAGTAATTCAGTATTAGTCTGTATTTCATACAATGTGTAACTACAGTAATGTTTTGCATATAAAGTGTCAGCTATCTGTAAATACGCTGTATTTTCTTGATTTGGGACTGTTCTACAAATCAAGAAGATAAAACTGAGTAATTTCAACTATTTATTTCTATTTTCTTACTATTAAAGTATGTGACCTGAAGTAAGATTTTTATTTTTTTTTAATTAATTTACAGCAAGCCAGGTCCTGGATGCAGGTATGCTCAGGGCACTGCCTAGGACAGGAATGCCTAGGGGAAGCATTTCTGCTTGCTGGAAACTCTCTCCCTCTCAAACATATAATCCTCACCTCATCAAGAGAGGGTTGCCTTAGCATTCATGCAGTTCATTCAAACACCTTTTAAACTTCTTACATTCAGTTCTCAGCAAGTGCTGGTATCTTACATAGTTTGAATTAAATTTCAAATTTCTCTTTCTGAGTCTATCTTTCTGAGCAGAAACAGCATTATTTACAGTTACTGTAAGCTGTACTATGGTTCATAGTGTGTTCTCACATCTATTTATGTAGTTGTACCCTCACTGAGGCACAGTCTTTAGTTTTTAGGCATTTACCACGAAGTGGGGACTCTGCACCGTAACAGACTATCTCTGCTCTTGGATGGTGTATTAATGGTGTTTTTTTGGAGAACTAAGGTCCAAGTTTTAGCTTCTCTGCTAAAGAGTTTTTTAATTGTTGACTCTCCAGCAGTCTTAAAAGTACAGAAAAGGAAAAATACCCTGAAACAGAACAAAGGCTGACAAAACATGTCATTAGTTTCTGCTCTAGTCCACTGAGGATTTCAGGTGGATCTTTCAGAGAATAATAGAATTATATATTCCTTACGTATGGTTTTCCTTTTCTTATGCCATACTATTTCATTGTTCATTTCCAGCAGCTATTATAACAAATAGATTTAAAGAACTTTAAATATAATTTCTTTGAATCATAGAATGGTTTGGGTTGGAAAGGACCTTAAAGATCATCGAGTTCCAACCCCCCTGCCATGGGCNCCTACACTCCCTGATGCAGAGCCCCTCCCCATCTCTCCTGTAGCCCCTTCAGGTACAGGTAGGCTGATACTAAGTCTCCTCTGAGCCTTCTCTTCTCCAGGAAATCACTGCCTTATGTGTAGCTGGAAGGCATTTGTTTACAGCAAAGCAGCTCGAGTATAATAATTTGAATTGTCATCTCTGAAGCTTTTAGGAAATCAAGTCAGCAGCTGGGTGGGTGACTCGGTGACCTAGGTTACAGAGAAGACAGTTACAGAGGGTATGCAGAAGAATATCAGGTCTCATCATGGCACTTGTGGCAGAGACATAGGTAATGTGTTCTATTCCAAGTTTTCTGAAATACATGTCAAAAGTGTTCAGGTAACAAATTAGATAGGTTATTGTGGATGAAGACTTTATTTGACAGTACATAATACAGTTTGAAGTCTTCCCTTATATCCAGTATTTAACCTATTCTGGAAAGAAGAGCAAACCCAGTTCTGCAGGATCAGACACATGCATCAAGTGCTGCCGTGACTCTTGTGAACAGAAAGACCTCTGATAACTTTGAATCATACTGTTCAGCCTTTCATCCAGCTAACTGCATACCTCTTGTCCAAAGATAAGAAAGCACAAGCCTCTACCTCTTGCTCCTGTTGGAGAACACATGGTAAAAGGCTCTGATTCTGTGCTGTCCTTGCTACCTGTCAAACCCTGAGGACACTGAGGATCAGTCCAGCTCCCCAGTATCTCCAGTTGATTTGTTTAGCTTTGTCATCTTTCACTGCCAGGAGGATAGGGCAGAGCAGAAGGGGAAAAGCACTCTTGAATTCCTCCCTTGCCCGTGGCTTAAGAAGGGTTTTGCAGGGTTCTTTTAATCACAGAGTAGCAAAAAAAGTCAGTATTAAAATATTCAAGATCTACAGCTCAGGTGCATAAATACTAAATTGCATGACACACATCATTTCACCCTTTTAGCCTCAGGGACTGTACATCACTGGAATGTGGTAGAAAAGTTCAGGGTTTTACCTTTCCATTTCTTTTCTGTATGAGCAGGAAGTTGAAGGTTTAGTGTTTTGTTTTGTGTTTTGTTTTTTTTCTTAAAAAGGTACACAACTAAAACATGTTCACACAAAAAACACTTCACAAATATCCACCTTTGAAAACTGGAATACATAACTTGACCTATTACATTCTAACAGAATACAAAACATCTTTATGCAAGCAAACGTATGTAATTGTCTTAGGGGAACTCTCCATGAAGTTAAATCTACCACAGGTGATGCATTTATAATTAATTTTGAGAAGGGGCTCTCAAGACAGCTCAAGCAGTAAGAAAACTTGAAATAATTCCTTTTTCTAACACCATTAAATTCCAAGTACTCCTTTTGAAGGATTACTGTGGTCAAAACACTTTCTGTTCACTTCACAGTGAACCAACTCATGTTGGTTTTCTGGGAAAGGATGAATTGTTTTAAACATGTTCTACAAAGCTGGTTATTATACCAACCCCCTTTCCCCTGAGGCAAAACATCATGTCTATTCGTTCTTGAAAAGGAAAAAGAAAGAACAGCTTTAAAATAACTGCTTTTGAAGACTGCAGAAAGTTTCATTTGCCTTTGACTCTGCTCTAATGCAGAGGCAGAGCACAAATCTGAATCAGGCTGTATGCTTGCCACAGTGCTTCTGAAGTCACGTGGGAGCTGCGCAGTGGGGACTGGCAGGTTATTCTCCTGTAAAAAGCAACATGAAGGACTTTAAAGATAGAAGGCAGATAAGATGGGAAAAATAGAACCATCAGGGAACAACAGAAGCAGGAACCAAAAACTTAAATACCTTTACGGGATTAATACATGCTTCAGAAAGACACTAAGACTACAATTCCAATGTGTTGTAAGTTAAGTTGGTATTATCCCTCAATCATTTTATTAAATACCTTGCATCTAGGCATTAAGTGTCACCAGCATCCTTACACATGAATACTCCTTACTCCCCAAAGTAGCAGTTACGCACCTAAACAAAAGCCAAAGATTTCAGGTGATGGAAGAAAAGCCTAGGTTAGCCCATTGGGAATAGCAAGCTTTTCTTTTTCTAAAACCATACCTGCATTATTCTAAAGCCTAGTTTTAAATGCTTTAAAAATAAGTTTCATTTCTCAATTGCAGAGGAGATGGATATTTCTTCTACACAGATTTTTTTCCCCTCATTTAAGCAGTATTTCTGTTTTCAATCATGACAAAGGAAAAAACTAAAGATTAGATCAAATATCACTGAAGGCAGCTCATCCATCCCGAAATAGGCTATAAAAGATCTTGAATCCACTCATTTCAGTTAAGAACTTCCTGCAGAGGACTTACTCCAAATCCAGCAAAGGATTTGAACCTGGTTCCTCTGCATCCTACATGCTTGCCCTAAAATCATTTGGCCATTAGTTGCCATCTTCTGAGGAAAGCTGAACTGTAATTTAAGTACTGCCTATGGTTCAGAACCTTATTCCTTCTCTAAAAAATAAGCTTCAATGTTCAAATTACACCTATTAATTACCTTAACAAACCTTTCCTTGGGAGATCAGCTGTGGTTGCAGCACCATCTCAACTGAGTACAAAAAGAGGATGGAGCAAGTGCAGCGCAGCTCTGCTTTTGGAGCTAGTCCTCTCAACAAATCAAAGGCTGCTAGAGCTTCACTGTCCCACTGGTCAAAAAAGGGACTTTCATAGAGCCAAAAAGCATGGGAAGGCAAAGCATAACACCAGCTTAACATAGCACCACCATAACTCTATTGGCAAAAGAATAGTTTTAATCTGATTTCCTATGATTTAGCTACCGAATCCTGCATTTAACCAAACTGGAAGTCTGCATGAACAATTGAAAAAAAAAAAATCAAATTACTCTTTTTATGTAGAATGCTAACCAGGTCACCAGTGGGCAGCTGTCAGAATGTCACTCTGAAGTACTGTAATTACAGGCACCAATTTGCTTTACTCAGCAGGAGGTGGTTGTAGCATTTTGTAAACACTGTATTCGAATGATTTAATATGCAAGGGATTCCCCTCTGTAAGCTTTCTAAGTTCAGTTTAACCTGCACCAAAAAGCAGTTAGGATCAGAAGTTGAAGTCAATGCCAAGCAGATATCCATTGTGCTGCTCAGTTCCAAGTGTCCTGTTTGGGAGTGGCAGAAGCCGTAGAGCTTCCCCAGGGGCTGCCTGTTTATTCCTTGCTTCAGTCTTAATTTGAGGTTTACACTTCTCTTGGCCGAGGAGTTTTCATATACTTCCTAATGCCAGGCTCCAGCCTTCACACTCCCTGGAAGTTATTACGGTATCCTTCAGAAGCTGGACATAAGCAGTCACTTAAAGAACAAAACAAAACAAAACAAAAAAACGGAAGCAAAAATAATGCTGGGCAAAAGGTTTAGACTGCAAAAGGCATCAGAATAAAACATTCACTGATGTACTTCTTGTCTCAACTGAGTTCTGTCAATAAAAAGCACTGGTCTGAAACACCTGCTATCAAAATACCAAAAGGCCAAGAAAGGCTTCAAACGGAATGTTTACCTGAAGTAAAAGACTTTTCAATCAAGGATCCGGCAGGAAGATTGCATGACTGATTTGCTTTCTAAAATGATTGGTGGCTCTGAGATAAGGAGATCATCCTCACCTAGCGAAGAGTTCTGCTCAGTGTTCACAAAGTTAGGAATGTTAAATTTTGTAAGACAATTTAGGTCCTCCTCAAACATTCCACTGCTCCTGGGACCTTCCTCGAAGTGAATACTACTCTCCAGATCCGGACCTTTCTGACTTTGTCTTGCTTTGTCCAAATGTTCCACTTCATTAATACAGAAATGGAAAAGGGACCGGGATTCTTCAGCTATTTGATGAGAAAAGACCTTCTCTGACTCCAGAGGCCTTCCAAAATCTGCCACAAAGCTATTCATGCGAAATCTTCTTTCCGAGGGTTCTGCATTGCTAGGGAGGAAAAAGAAAAATACAGTAAGCATTGAAGTAGAACTACTCGAGTTCTTAAAATCAAATTGGGTTTCAGCAACCATTACAATCAAGAACAAAGGAAACTCTACAGTTTAACTACAGCAAACTTTAAAAGCCAGCACTATTTATTTTCTGCTGAAGCTATTTTAAGTCTTGATTTGTTGTAATAATTTCTCATGGGAATAAGTTATCAATGCCAGCATTCTGAAATGGCACTTCTAGGAATCAATATACTGTAATAATCAGCTCACTCAATGAGCTTAGAAATGCTATTCAGTAGTAACAAGTTCTTAAAAATTACTTATAGAATGCTGAAAAAAATCTTTCTTAGAGAAAATCTTTCTGAGACACAGGCAGCACTGCAGTCACTAACGGCATAATTTGAGTGCTTGGTTGTCTGGACATCAAACCATCTTTCCCACTGACTTCAGTCAATGACATTCAGATTTCTAAATCAGGAGAGCTGGAACTAGAGACTGCTATGGAGACCAGCAGCCTTAACAATTCAGACACATAGGAAGGACATCTTAACATCTCTCCTGGAGTTTTCTAGAGGTGTTAGCTCAATCCAGCTCCAATCTGCATGGAATTCTGCATGAGCCATGAACAGCTGGGGATGAGAAAAGTTCAAGCTAGATGGAAGTTTTACAGAAAGTAATACAGTCTCTGTCAGGCAGAATTTATATCCTATCATCAGAAAACACAAGTTATTTGCATCTGAAAGGCAACAGAGGCATTCAGAAGATGAGCAGTGAAAAATTAAACATTCTCAGAACATAGGTTTTGTTAAGTAAGAATTGATAAATCACACTGTTTACATGTGAACGTGCAGCAAACAACACTGGAGCCAGATAGCTGGACTCCTAAACAGGCAGACAGGACTTACACAGATCTTCAGAGAAATATCAGAATTTAACTCCCTCGAGCCTGCAGTAGGAGGTGTGTGCCTACATGCTTTTGAAAGCCTCAGATGGAACCTTCTGCAATCTACCCCTTGAACCTTCATGTTCAGAGGATACCTTCCATTAGTCTTTCGGTCACAGCTAACCTTAAAGCAGAAAGCTGAAAATGCATCCATAAGGGAAGTACAACTAGTTCATAGGTGTGGGAAGTGCTTTATCATCCAGTGAGCTGTGATGGAGCAAAGGCTGACTGTACAGAGGAGCACCCAAGACGGGTAACGGCTTCCTAATCTAAATGGGAGAACAGAAGATGCAAAGAAATTTTATAATGACCCAGGATGTTGAAGACATACAACAGAGAATAATCCTGTGCTCATGAGCAGGGGACACGTGATGTAATACACAGTTGTATTTTTGGATTCTAAAATTCAAACACTATCTTTCTGTATTTTGGGAAAGTTGTTTGTTTTTTGTTTGTTTTTTTTTTTAAACTAGAATGGAAACTTGAACAGTCTTGCTCATTACAGTATGCAACTATACCTCAGTGTGTATCCTTTTCAGAACACTGAAAATAAGGAAAGCAGCCTCAGAATTCCCAGTTTTCCTGCGGAAGAGAGCACAGCCCTTTTGCAATATTTGGGCCAGCAGGACCCTCTGAGTTGGGGAAGCTGCAGTAAGAGCAGGAAGGTGAATGCCAGACACCTTGAATGTCACACCTACCGAAAACTACTCAAAACAAGCAGCTGCCAATGAACTAACCCAAGCTCCTTTTTTTCTGGGAATCTTCCAGCCTATGATGCTGGGTTCTGGTCTGCTGGATTCAGTATTAAGCTCCGGTCTCTACCCACTGGTCTTGAGGATACAGTCAAGGTACAGACCATTTTTCCCAGTGTATCCTTCTAATAGGGCATACTGGTTTGAGATTGGCACTTGAGATTTCTCTATAGCTTAAACTCCGCTTCTCTCAACACTCCCTGAAGCGACCTGGTGTACCTGGCAAACCATGGATAGGAACAAGAAGCCAATCCTCCAAAATAGCAGGGTTTGGCATCTCAAGGGGAACTTGGGGGATCTAACCAGACCCGTAGTACTAATGAGGAAGTGCTACCCTGAAACTGAGAATTTTTTTTGTTTTCAGTGGTTCTGCATTTCTCTGAGTGGATTTCACACCAGAATCGTTAACAAAAACCAACTGATTTCTTTAAAAAAAAGGTTAAAAAGAAAATAATTCATTTCACCTTTGGTGCAACTAGTTGCACAATCTGCCTCAATAGCTGCATGAAGCTTTGAAATTACATCAGCCAATATTTTGTACAGATATGGTACATGAACACATGCATTTGTTACCCAAATATGTTTTTAAGGATGTTTTTAAGTGCAGGAACAAACATAGCGTACTGTCTTCTCCCAAGTGGCGAACAAGAGTACTTCTCAGGCAGAAATTCAGAAAGATTGGCAACAATTTTTTTAAATCACATAAGCTAATGTTCTACAATTACAATATGCAAGGAAAGAAAAGAAAATGGGCAACAGGCATCATTACCATAGCTAATTAAATTTCTACCTCTCCCCATCCATATCCTGACCCTTCTGCTCTGAGAATGTACCCAATTCTGAACATCTTGTACAATTTTGACAAATATGTGCTATCCTACCCCTTCATACTGAGCCAAAAAAAGCATGCTACTAGAAAAATCAAAGTATTCTACTTTGAATCCATCCATCTGAACCCAGTTACACTTTCCTCTTACGTTAATGGTACTTTAAAGAACAGCTAAATTGACTTACTGAAGTCAGAGACACGTCCATCAGGCTGGCTCTCTCCCAAGACCTAGGAATCCCATTAACATCTATTTCTAAAGGAAGCCTGCAAGACAACCCACTAGCGAAACAATGAGTCGTGAGGAATCCAGTCCAGTCTAAAGACAGAAGATGCAGGAAAACTAAAACCACAGTCTGCGCTGGTTTGACAGGTAGGTATTGATGTTCTCCAGTTTTTATATACATGTATCAAAAATCAGAGGAAACGAGTATTCACTGTCCTTAGAGTACTCCTGGATGACCCATTTCCAGTACTGCACACATTTGGTTATCAAATCTCAAAAAAATACTGCTCAAATTTGTTAAAGGTGCCAACTAAGCATACATAGTGAGTGGGCTTTCAAGTACACAGCTCCCAAAGCTGCAACGGAAGTTTAGAACAAATACAGAAAGAAATAACCGGGCTCTCTTCAGCAACTGAAGAAAAATGATATTAAGATTTCGATTGGAAGGGACTTCTGGAGGTCTTTAGCTTAATGCCCTGGTGAAGGCAAGGCCAGCTCTGAATTCAGATTATCTGGATGTAGAAGCTGACCAAAGGATGGAGGTTTCACAAACCCTCCAGGCAACCTGTTCCAAGAAAATTGATGAAGGAAGCAGAAAAACAGTGGGAGATATCAAGCAGGCCCTCTGCTACCTGAAAATACATTTTTACAAGTATACCAACTTTTGACAAATATCCATATTAAAGTCTCTTTGTTGTATATTTGACTTCATCACTTCCTTCCCTCTCAAATTATTCATGTGGGACAGACATTCAGCTGGGAAGCTGAATTATTCTGCCTCTATTTTCTTCTCACGGAAGGAAAAATTTAGCAGCACAGAAGAGGCTCATGATGTACGCACGTCCTCTCTAATACAGCCCTGTCTCTAGAGATGTGCTGTTGCATGAAGTTTCAGAGCCATCTACACACGACTAAACAGCAAAGGGCCTTCAGCAGGCAGAGCCAGGCAGGCTGCTTTAGGAAGTGATAAGCACTAACAATTGCGTTTCACAATCAGCTGCTCATCATTGCGACCCGCCAGCAGCAATCTCACTCTCGGGAAAGGGTTTTTATTTCTACTTTATGGCACACAAGCCTGAGAGGAGGCGTGGGTTCAGACTTTCTCAGAGGAAGGGACACCAACAGCCTGCGTGCTGTGCAAATGCAGATGAATTGCTGAGGCAAGGCATGGCCTTCACATCCTTACCAGCTGGAAAGAACAAGAAAAAGGGGCAGTTTGTAGCCAGGGGACCCTGACAAAGAGCTGATCTGACTTCAGCACCTACTGGAATTTCTCAGCAGAAACTAAGACACTCTTAGACTAGGGGAGCTACAGGGTTAAGAGAAGACTTTGTAAATACTGCCGATATCTACCTTTTAGACTTGAACACACAAACGTGAGGAAACCCTCCAGACTTCAACTTCCTTAATCCAACATCTGCACTGCATTTTATTTGTATATACTCTGTCAATATTCACACTTCTCTTTTCCACTCCATAATAATGTGAGCCTACTTAGAATGACCCCATTTATTTGCAGAACAGTAATCTAAAGCCACCTGTTGGTCAGCCTACTCACCAACTTCATTTTGAGCATGAAAATGAATACATGCAGCCATTCCCTTCTCTTACTGCTGGCCTACTGACTATTCGCTAAATAGGGAACATATTAATAACAGTTCTACAGAATTGGTCTCCTAGAAGTGCTTGGAACAAAGATTATTTGAAACAAAGATAGACAGCATCCTTTCATATGGACAGAGCAGAACAAGATGGTGCTGAGCCAGTGCAGTGTCAGCACTGTTGCTGCTTGTTCGGGGGCTGCAGAACAAACGCACCACTTCAGAGGTGGGATTTGTTATTCCAGATTTCAGACTCACTCTTGGTGTGGTCCTCCTGTCTTCGTCAGCAGGGTCAGGACGAAAAACATGAAGATGACAAAAACTGCAAGACCAACCCAAAATCCAATCACAATGGAATCTGGTGAAAAAAAGAAAACAAGATGATCAGTATTTCACCTGCGCTTGCAGAATGTTCCCTTCCACATGCAGCATGGCTGTAAATCCCAAGACTGCATCTTATTCCTGGATGGCAAAGAGGAAGGACAATTGGATTGATCTATTTTTAAACAGAAAGCTGCCACTGAAGCTGTCATTTCTAGCCCGAATTTTACTGATGTCTGGACAGACCAGAAACAAGCTGAAAGAGGGAATTAGTAAAATAAGAGGAGCAGCTCCCTTTGTGATGCCTGGCCCACGTCCAAGCATTGCTTTGGAAACAACTTCAGTGCCAGAACTCAGAAGAGAGGATTATTTGATTTTTAGCAAAAACCTCTATCCCTATAAAACTGAACTCCTGCTATTTCAAATTATTTCTGCCTGAGACCATTAGGTTTCTGGATTTTGATGTATTTCTTGGCACAATAGTTTGAGGAAGACCTAGCTTGCTTTCAGTGGTAAGATAGAGGGTTCTGAAATAAATGGAACCACAGATAAAACTATTTGCTACCTCAACAAATAACAATAGCCAACATATACAAGATGGTTTTGAGTAATTTTTAATTTGGGCTTTCAATTTGCATACAGAAAACTGCAATACAATGTCAGAGAAGCCAAATGGATTCAGACAAAAAAGTCAAACCCCCGTTAATTACAAGGAAAACACCAATGCAATAGCCAAATACAGAAGCAATTGGGAAGAGCGTGGCTTTTTGCCCTTGCGCATAAAATATACTCTTCTCATTTATAGCAAATGGACCTGTAGCTTCCAGGAACAAGATTAAGAGAGATACAAGTGTGACAAACATATTTCCAGACAACAATCAATTGATAAGCATGGCCCAGAGTTACAGAGCACCCACCCAAAATACAACCTGGTCCAGGACCCACAGTATACAGGAGCTTTTTCACCTGGCATTCAGTAAGTTTTTGTTTATGCAAATATTCAAAACTTACACTGTAAAAGTTAAAAAAATTAACACACAAACATGCAGCAGGGAAGTCTTGGTCAGAACAGGTATCCGATCAACCCTCAACCTCTCCTTACAGCACTGCTGCGATCCTCAGTGATCCTCGCTGGCTGTAAAGCTGCATGATGATCTGTCTGACCCAAAGCAGCAGGCGCAGCGCAGAATTTTAGACAGCATGTTGAATCTCCTACAGGACCAACTAAAGATACCAGAAAAAAAGGAATCTGCTATCCTGCCTGGTGCTGGTTAATCACACTCCCACTGTGAAATCTCTTCCACATTAAAAGGCAGATCTAGAAACTTAATATTGATTCAGACCATTTGCTCTTTCTCTGCGAAGTCTTAAGTGCCTGCTGCAACTTTTTCCCTGGGAGAATACTTTATCACAATCAAGTCATACCTTAATCCCCTCTTCTGCTAAGCTAAGGAGGTTAAAAGTCTCTCACTGCAAGGTTTATTCCATCTCTCCACTGACACATCTCCCTCTCTCAACACCCTTTATAAAATAACTAGAGGGTGGTTTGAGTATAGATCTCCATGATGAGGGGAGGAGGAGTTTGTAACACTCCTTTTTGCTTAAAACCATACTGGTATGAGTTTACTTCTCTAATTCCATGCATTATGAGCCCTAAATTATTTTCAGAATCATTCTATAAGTACAGCCTGTATTCAGTGGTTCAAGATGCATTTTGTTGGACCTTAAAAAATAGCTCATGACTATCTACCATCCTACCAGACTTTGTACTACCTGAAAATTTCATCTAAAAATAAATATTCCCATTAAAAAAAAAATAAATTACCACTTAACCATTTAGAGCTACTACTACCTACCAGTTAGTCAGACAGGGGTTTTTTTAAGTCATATTTTTGAAAAGTCATTGTGGCATATGAACGCCTTATCTCCTCCCCACCTACATTTTTTTAAGAAATGTGGTTTTTTGTATTAGATTGCTTTGTCAATATTTTTCTTCATAGGTCACTTTGCATAAATTTTTATGTGCTTTCAGAAAACAGGCTTCTGAATTCCTTTGTATATATACTAAATTATTAGGAACCCCCCCCTTGCCTACAATTAATTAAATCACCATTAATCCAAAAGTAGCCTCCAACTTTCTCATGTGGAATTCATTACATCATGGTTCAAAACCATGCCCTCTCATTTTGGGTGAAATACTTTGTGTATCAGATATAAATAAATAATAATAATCACACACCTCTAATTTTCAGAAGGGCCAGTGATGGTTTACAGCTGGCCAAGTGTCACTGCCAGCCTGCATCACCTAAACTGGAGTCCTCTCCCCTTTAAGATCTCCAACATCAGTTACAAACATTCATTAACACCCCTTCTTTGTCAATATTCAAGGTCTCCCTCCTAATTCAACCCCAGGGTAATCACCTCTCCTCCTTCCTCCCCAGGTTAGGATTTTGGTGAAGTTAAATGTCTGACTGCATTGCCTCCACATTTCCTCAACACAGCTGGAAATAGCTAGAACAAGAAACGCACCAAGAGCATACCATGCCAAGAAATATGCCATACACAACACAGCCACGGACTGTTCCTTTCCTAGATTAAATTCAGCCCTCTTAGAATGCGTGCAGCAACACCAAAATAAATCACTTTGACAGCAATTCAAGATCTGCTTTGCTGCTATACCTTCAGCAATCCAGAAGTAACTATAATTTAGATTTTTTCGCTTATCATATTCTTTGACATACCAAGCTAAAAAGAAGGTATGTACATAACACTGCAGCTAATCTTTGTAATCTGTGTAATCAGTCTTAGCGTCTGATTAAGTGGAAGAATGGAATATGAATTAGAAAAATCATAAAAGCTAACCTACATTTTTTCAAGTACCTAACACTTGTTAAAATAAAGACAGTAATCAGCAGTCTTCTGAGGAAAAAAAATAAAGGTAAAGTACAATTCAGTCTTAAAAAGAACTTCTGCTCTAGTTCTTTTAAAAGTATTAAGAACTTCAGCAATTTTCTTCTGACCCTTACTGAGTCTCCCCAAAACCTCCTGACTGTGCAGAGCCAAGGGAGATCAGCCTTTCTGGGCTACTGATAGCCACTGCAAGCACCCCTCCTTCCCTGTCTGAAACCTTATCATGATGAATGAGGCAGAAAGTATGTATCCAGCACTGGACGGAGACCTTCCCCAAGACTTCGAAGACTGGTGCTCAAACCCTCTCGCAGTGTATCCCGCTCAGAAACAAAGAAACAAAATTATTTGCTTCTCTTTGGCAAAGTGCTTCCAGAACACCTTCAGTAATTCTGAAGCTGTTATCCATCCATGTCCTCCAAAACAAAAAATTTCATAAAAGACAAAGCCATTGCCTAGACTTTAGATAAATATTGGTCCAGCTGTACTAGCTTGTCCTAGCTCAATTCCTACTCATATTTTTCATCTCTCTGGTCCCTGTCCTTGTTACTTCTACTGTAAAACAGCTCCAGTATGAGCAGAATGATGAATTTTGCACACTCTTCCTATGAAATCCCAATGACAAAAGTTTCTTCAGAAAGAGAAATTTATTCTGTTGTTTTAAATCGTTTATAGCCTTCAATTTATTTTACTATGGAGAAAAACAAAAGCAGTAAGGCTGCCCACCACTGCCATTTTAGCATGAACAGAAACAAGAACAGAGCAAGACGGATCATCCCATGTAGTCACCAGAAGCAACAGCGGCTGTATTTGCTGTTATAAACTGTTCCTGATCATCTGATACTCTTCAGTATCGACAAATTTCTACCACAGCCAAGAAATCCATGGTTCTCATGCACAAGAAAAGTGGTCAATAAAAAGACACAGAATCATAAACAATAATCTAATAAACTGAGTAATAACTCTTAATTGTTGAGAATCCAAAAAAATCAGGAGAGAGACTTTTTTTTTTTTTTTTTTACAATAATCAGTTAGAAATGAAGAATAGGAACATGAAGATGAGGAAGCTCTACTGCAGTGAAGTCTCTACTTGAACTTACATTTATGAGCCTTCAGGCCTTCAAACGACACTGGTCCATACTCATAGTACTCGTACTCCCAGGTGTAATCAGAGTTAGACAAGGCCTGCTGGGAGGTTCTGTTAGAAATCAGCCTCATGGCAGACATCTTGCACCTCAGTAAATATACCTGTAGATAGGAAATGTGTTAACAGAGACTGCAGACATCTAGCACATGGGATCTCTGCCTCGTCACTGTTCCCAAGAGCAGCCAGTCACACTTACAAAGACTCTCTTCCACCCGTTCTTTTAAAGTCCAGTATCACTGCCTCATCAGACAAGGCTAACACATCCCATCCCATTCCTTCCCCACTCTTGGCTGGCCAACCACCAGCCAACACAGAGCTTCTACTCAACAGAAGGAAGAGAATCTATGTTCACCACCACACAAAACTGGGCTCCTCAGATTAAATATAGCTTTTATAGCTCAAAAATAGTATATACCAGGGAACACCAGCCTCAGTAGTTCAGGATGAATGCTGCCATGAAAATCTGGGGAGAACTGGCCACACATGCTCAAAGGGTTAAATTACCCCCACAAAGTCCAGCTGGTTATCAGCGGTACCCCTCAGGTTTCATACTACAATGAAACAGAGTGCACTTGTGGCAAGTTCACGGATTAATCACGGAACAGTCAAGAGGCTGGAGGTCAGACTGCTACTCAGAGGAACCTGGACAAGCTGGAGAAAGGGACTGAAAGGAACCTCCTGGGGATCACCAGTGCAAACGCAAAGTTCTGTGTCTGGAAGGGAATAACCCCATGCCATAGTACAGGCTGGGGGTCAACTGCTGGGGAGCAGCTCTGCAGAAAAGGACCGGCAACAGACAAGCTGAACACAAGTCAGGAGTGCGCCTTGTGGCAGAGAAGGCCAAGTGTGCACCTGGCTGAATTTACAAGACTGTAGCCAGCAGGTCAAGAGGAGTGTTTGTCCCTCCCTACTCAGCACTGTATCTGGGGTACCGCATCTGGTTTTGGTACCCTCAATAACAGAGACATGGAGACGGTAGAGCAAGTCCAGTGGATGGCCACCAAGATGGTCACGGAGCTGAAGTAGAGGATGCATGGGAGTCTAAGGGAACTGGGTTTGTTCAGCCTGGAGAACACTCCGCGGAGACCTTAGTTCTATCTACAGTTACCATTACAGTCAGAGGGTGCAGAGATGACGGAGCCAGACTCTTCTCAGAGGTGCAAAGTAAGAGGAAAAGAGGTAATGGACACAAACTGGGAAACAGGAGAATTAAATTAGATACAAGGATAATTTTACCTGATCTAGTTGAACATGCTTTGAGCAGGAAGTTGGACCAGATGACCACCAGAGGTCCCTCCCAACCTAAATTTCTCTGTGCTAATAAACAGCTTCAATATGCCACTATGGAAAGAAAATAAAACAGGAATGACTTTCCCCACAGATTAACAACAACTGCAATGCAACATTAAGCATCGTTAAAATTGTCTTGACAGATATTTCTGCCATTACCACAACACTGCACTGAAGATTGCATTTTGCAGAGTAATTTTTTCAGAATATTAGAGAAGTTTTATACACCAAAAGAGAGCATATCTCTGCACAAAACACCTGCTGCAGCAGCTGGAGTCTGGACATCCAACCTGAAACATATTACAAAATACTTTTTTGGAAAAGAAAATTGAGCTTTGGGTAATTTTACATTCAGTTAAAACCCAGCAGGGTTCTGTGGACAATGAAACTTCCCAGAGCACAAAGTCAAATGCAGATAAAATTTCTTGAAAAGAAGGGCCCTAAATGGCCATGCCATTCAAAATAACTGAAACCTCAGTCCTTCCTAAGGATAATTAGATTGGCTAAGGCTGTGCAAGTAAAGCACATCACTGAAGTGCTAGGAAGGCCATACATAAATAACCAGAACCAGGCACAAAATGAGGTACACAAATTCACCAATTCACACAATTCATTAGTTCTGCAACTATTTTACCATGAGCAAATACTGCCAGGAATGCCTCAAAACAGTTTTAAATAAATAGTTAAGTATGCCTGAAAAAGTAAACATCATACCCAGTTACAATGCTCAGAACCTTAAACACATACCAAAACTTGACTGGCAAGTGATAAATCATTTAAAACAAGAAATGAATGTATTTTGCAACTCAAAGTAGCTTAGTTTTCACAATAAGAAACTTGCCAACAGGAAGCAGGGGCAAATGGGGAGAGAAGTGACCAACCCCATTTGCTTGGGTCAGAATAAGGAGCTTCACCATTACCCTCACCATCCTTTAGCCCCTCAGAAAGCTCCCAGAAAGAATAAATACCCTCAGACATAGAGGAGGAAAAACAAAACTGGCTGTGATGGACAACCCAGTTCATAGGCAAGGTTGTTTCCCATCCTCTACTTCCAACCCTGGAAGAACACAACAGAAAGAGGTAAGTGTAACTTCAACTGACTGTGTTAACAATAAAGTTCCTCCTTTGCTTTCCCAGTGACTAGAAAAACACATTATTTCCCAGAATCAAAGAGAGAATGCCTAATTAAGCTTTAGTAGAGTTTTTCTTGGTTTTAATCAACTAAGGTAACTGCTGCCTTCTGGGAGAAGCAAATAGCATAGAGAAAAACCTAAGATTCTTGTCCTAGTTTGCTCCCATCTCAGCTCTGTCAGTTGTCTCTCTTACAGGACTTTGCGTTTCATTTTGTGACTGAGCCCGTAGAGACTACATGGTGCTGCACAGAGTTCCCACCATCTTTTTCCCCTTCTCCGCAATGCTTTGTTGATATGTCTCTTGCCAAGTGTTACTAGCACACTCCTGTTTTTCTCTTTTTTAGCCTTCTAGGAGTCTTTCATTAATATATTTCTCATATGGCATCACCAATGTTCATTGGCATCTCCTTGCTTTTAGTATTATCAAAAGAGCTGAGCAGTAACCTGCAGACAGAGAACTTCAGAGCAGGGTAGATGAACAGTCCAAAAACTGTTTCTTCTCCCACCTCAAGTGCAGGCAGATTGGATGCATTGGGCCACATGCAGATCTCTCGCCCAATCTAGTCACTAGTGTCCATTTATGACTTAAAGGGAGAATAGCTGCTTCGAGGACAAATAATCTGTCCTGTTTTAGCCTTGGGTCCAGTGTTACACCACTGACTACAAGCATTATTTAGACTTACAAGCCACTATCCGAGGGAGAGCTGCTAACTGAAACCTAGGTCACCAGCTCCAAGGCTAAACCTTTGCCCCAGGATTTGTAGGAAATATAAAATATTCCTCTAAATGATCCAGTACAGCTAAGCATAAACATTGTCCCAAACTAGCTTGCAGCTCACTTGAAAGCTTTGTCTGTTCAAATGCCTCTAAAACCTCAGCCTGAAACGTGTTAAAGCAAACCTTTTCTATTTAAAAAGCCAGCCTAGCATGGTGGAACAAGGACCAGCACAGCAAAAACAGTGAACATTAAGACCCTGCATCTCCCAAAGAAGACCAAAGCAAGGCGAGCTGGTGTGCTAGCAGCCAGCCACATGCATCTGCCAGGCTGCAGCAGGTCATGGAGGGACTGCGGGCGCCAGATAAGGGCTTCTGGGCAGGAATTCCCCCAGGAGATGCACTCAAGCACTCCTTCTACTGGGAGTGGACAGCAGTAATTCATCCCACAGCTCTGAGGCATGACAGGTCGCTCCTCTCATTGACCTTGCTGAGGGTTTTTTGGGTGGGTACGAGAGTTGTTCAAGGCAAACATGAAAGCCCCTCTGGTGTCTTTGATGTGTATGGATGCAGACAGCCTTTCTTCACCCTGGCTCATTTCTTTCAGGAGCAAGTAAGTGAGCAACACAAAGCTTCACTTTGATCACTCCGGAAACCCCAAAGCAGGGCTGTGTTCAGTGCTGTCAACCAGGAGACTCAGGCAGGTCAGTCCCCGGGAAACTAAAAAGGGCAAATGCTCATGGCCATCATCTGGAACATTGGGTTGGTCTCTGCAGATAAAAGATGTCACCGGGTAGCCAGACACTCCCCATGGAGACACAACTACAATTCCTAGAGCTGAATTACAACTTCAGGAAGACTCGTTTGTAACCTGTGTAAAAGTTTGTAAAGTCACAGTTTGCCTGCCAGTACCTGAAAAAGCCGGTTTGACCACTGGGCTATATTTGGACAAAATCCGCATTTTTGAACTGCAGCAGCAGGGCATCAAACACTGCTGCGGTCAGACTGTTTGCTTCAATCTGGACATCACTGGCACATTGCACAATGCCTACAACCACTTACCTTTCAAACTGAGTCACTGTGAAGGCAAAACTGGACACACACCATATCTGAAGCACAACTTCATGGTTTACACTACCACTGGGGCCACAAAGGCGAATCTGGTTTTGTGTACATCTGGAACCAGCCTTGTATGTTACCAGCAACAGCCACCTCTGAACCTGACCTGTATGCACAAGAATAAATCCACGTGGACTTGTCAATGCACTGTTCATTTCTGGAGCAAGAGAAACTACCAGTGTGGTAGACACAAGCAACTTGGGAAATTCTCACTCAAAAACTACATTTGTTTTACGCATACTTCCATCCTGCTTACTGCCATAGAGTCTAAGCACTTTATTGCCTTAATAGAATAAACGAACAAACTGTTAGCCCCTTGCGAACTGTGAAGCAGCCCAAAGCTAGGCAGGAAAAAAAAGCAACAACATTTCAAACTGTGAGAAGTCCTAGCCTCAGAAAGCTTAGCACTACACCTTGATGCATCAGGTCCATCAGCTAAGCAGTACAATTAACCCAGAAGCTGTTGGCTATGAGAAGTTAACAATTCAGGTTGTCCCCATGTCCCCTAAGACCCCATAGCAGCAAAAATATTCTACATGGGCAGGAAGGGAACCAGTCATCATCACATTCCTTTTTACTCCATCCCAAGGACTGATAGGTGAAGTCAGAGGAAAATAAGTCAATTAAAAAAACAAGCACAAACTTCTTTACTCTGCACTGCATCAGCTGAAAGGTAATACAGGCTCCATCTTTCTACAACCCTACCGCATGGCTATTGCTTTGAACAAGCTGTGCCACTCCCAAGCACCGATTAGAAAGTTGAAGTCTGAAGGAAATACTTAACCAAACGGTCCTTGCTTCTTGCTAATTCTCAAGATCCTAAGTGGTCATGATTTGAGATCAAACTTGTGGTCTTTTCAGGGGCATGCCCAATCTTCCCACCTGCAATAAAAGAGAGGAAACTGAGCTATACAAAGCAAGTGAAATTTAGCAAGAAAAATAGAAAGATAACTGAAAACTGACTGTACAATTAA
Source organism: Syrrhaptes paradoxus (assembly GCA_013400615.1). NCBI lineage: Eukaryota > Metazoa > Chordata > Aves > Pterocliformes > Pteroclidae > Syrrhaptes > Syrrhaptes paradoxus. The sequence goes on from VZTO01006680.1 coordinate 876,558, forward strand.
AAAAAAAAATCAATCATACATGCCAACTTTGAGTGCGTAACACCTGGGAGTTTTCTTGGAGAGAAAAGAAAGTACCGATGTTAACATTGGTTATGTTTGTGATTGATGCTCACAAACAGCATCATCTGCAGGAGCTGATGCACTACAATAGCAAGAATGATGCTGGATTCATCACAAAAGGACTTTATCAGAAAGGTATGTAAAAACGCTGGTTTAGTCACTGCTTATCCTGAGAACTAAGGACGAGAAAGGAAAAATGTAGACCTGGGTTAGTGGAGGGTGTCCCTGCCCATGGCAGGGGGATTGGAGCTCGATGATCTTTAAGGTCCTTTCCAACCCAAACCATTCTATGATTCTATTATTAACTATGTAAGCTAGACTTATAACAATAAACTACTTATACACCACACAAATTATCATGAAAATGTCTTATTTTCCATGTACTAATGCTTAATATCTTGCTCTGTGTGTGCTGCAGCACAAAAGGAGGTCTCCACGTCATTATATACAATTTGCATGCTAATTGCACAGCTACTGTTTGTACTTAGTTTACAAGCAATGATGTTATGACTTTAAAGTAAAATCTAACAAGTCAAAGGCCAAAACAGTTTTCCTAAAGATGAAAATGATCTATGTGAACACTAATGCCTGCTTAGTAGTTCACCTCAGTAGGGGCCACCTGGAAGTCAGGCAGAAACTAATATGAAATTATACCATCCTATAAGCTCACAGGCAACTATATGCATATGAAAATAGATAGAGCAAATACTATATAACCACACTCATAAACCTTGTCCGAGAAGACAGATTTATTATACCCAACTCGGCATCACAGAAGCTATATATTCCTTTTGCTCTTAAAAATTCTCAGTCCTCCACTGGCAGTAAAAGGATATGAAACAATTAGTATAGAGCTACTGGGACTTGCTCCCCAGATACCCCAAAGCAATCAGCTTAGCTTAACTCCAGTACCAAAAGCCTTAAAAATTACAGGCAGAAAATACAGTCTTAAGAGACAGTATTATCTGCAAAGAATAAAGAGATATTAGCCATAATTCTGTTTGTTTCCTGAAGCTAGGGCAGAATTACACAACCAATCCATCATCCAGCTTCAATGTATGAAGTTGAGTTTCCATTGAGCTTGGAAAACTTCTGTTTTGACATTTAGGATGGCAAAAACTGATACATTACAAGAATTTACCCTTCCATCCAAATAACACATCTCTACATAAAAAAAAAAACCCACAACCAAAAAACTTGACAGTTCGTATAGGCACAGTTGAAAACAAGCCTAAAACTTCATTTTAAGCAAAAAGTCTATTTTTCTAAAGAGAAAACAAATAGATAAAATCACATCTGAATAACGGGTTTAAATTTCTGAGCATGTTTTAACGAGAGAAGATTATCCTTCCAGCAGCCTTTTCCCAGACATGCTCCAGCTGAACCTCCACTGAACCTGCTTCTGGAAGGCAGCAGGCTCACAGACGCGGCTGCAGACACAGCAAGGCTGCAGTCAGAAAAGAGGGGATTACAGAACCCATCTTCCTCTCCCTACTAAAAGTCAACCTCTCAGATGTGCACATATGGCAGCTTCAAAACCCAAGTTTTTGGAAAAAAAAACCCCAAAAGGAAAGCTTCCCGCCCACCACACTCTTACTGATCAGCCGACTGCAGGTCAACTGGAATGACTCCATCAGAAGATGAGTTAGCTGTAAGACTTGTTTTAAAAATACCTTCTATTTGTGTTATCACTTTACCTATTAAAAAAACTCTTAAAATAACCTATTTTTAAAAAAGCAGCTTCAGTAGTAGGGACAGAAGAAACACTATAATATTTTTAACTAAAAGAAGATATTAAATTTGAAAGAAAAAAAAAATCTGTGAATTTACATCAATGCATACAGCCCTATGCATATGGTTACCAGGCTAGATCTACTGCAATCAGCTAGTCTTGCGTGAGTGCTTCTGTGAAACTCAGCACTGATTAACAGCTGAAATTACCCAGGAACAGCAGAGGTGCTGGCGCGTTCAGGCCTCATTTCATAGCTCTGGTTCAGCTTTGCATCAGTGAAAAAAACACCAAAGCACTGAGGCTGACAAGCAGAGTGGAAGCCAAGTATTATTTCCCCTCTCCCATTACAGAATGGGACTCTAACCTTCCCGTAATGTTCACCTGGTCAGAAACACACCTCTGGGAACACCTTCTCTGTGGTTCTCACCACAGAAACAATTTTGTTCCCAGACTGCACTAAAGCCAGAGGAAGATGATGGCAGAGATCAAGAAAACCCAGGTGGGATAAACCATTTGTTCAGAGCTGCTCCCACGCTGGAGTCTCTCAAAGAGTCTGTAAAGCCTTGAGTGTGAAGCAACGCTTGAGCCTTTCAACCTGAAAAGTCAGTTATGTATTACAATTCCTCAAGAACTAACAAAATAAAATAGAGCTTTTCTTGAAAACTTCCACACTTGAATGACAAAACATTTTCTGACTTTTATAGTTAGCCTAATACAGAAATTTTGCCTTAATTGGTTCGGTGAGAATTTCAGTCAGTCACTGAAATGAAGCTATTTATTAAAACCCAAACTGGTTGGGGATTTTTCCAAACCAGAACTGTTTCTTTTCTGTCTTTAGATCTAATTCTTCCCTCTAGTGCCATTGAAGAAGCAAACAATTCATTAAATTGCCTCAAATACAAATTTATTTTCAGGTAAATCAGCAGTACACATCTCAAAAGCACACATCTGAATTCTCCCATTCCTAATCCCTGCTATGTCTCTGCGCAACACCAGGCTATAGGTAAGTAACTAGAGACCAAGGAAACATCATTAAAACTGTACAGCCAAGGCTCATTGCAGAATGAAGCCTTTAGTACAAAATTTGTACAAAAATATTGCCTGTAATAGCTCATATTATTGGTTCTAAAACTGAAAATTCAATTTAAACTATTGAACAAGCTGCAAGAGTGTCATCTGTGCTTCACCTTAAGAACTCTTCCACCACAAAGTGCTGCCTGTTCTTTTGCTGGTCATCCACATACAAACAACTTTGTCCAGTTCTTAATATTCTGGATTTTTTTTTCCTTCAGAAAAAAAAAGGTATTCTCTTGCAATAGCCTGATTTATTTTATACACTTTTGCTTACAATCGATGCAACCAGAACGTCTCATTATTTTCAGGAAGAATGGAGCTAGACTGCCCTCAGTCAATGGAGAGCTGCTGTTCCCTTGGCATCTTTCCAGGTATTTACTCCTGTGGTAAAAAATTATCTCAGCTCTCGAATTAGGAATCTGAATAGAAAACCACAAATGGACAAGAAAAACAAGCAGTATTTGAGACTATTACCTGATTATCTCCAAGCAGAAATCAAACCATCTATTTATTTCCACCATGGGTACATAAATTTGCATCTCTGTGTATACAGCCTGCAGGGAGCTCAAATCAGAGGAACAGAGAGGAACAGGGACCGGCTCCAGAGCAGAGCAGCAGCTTGGGAAACACACCTGGGAACAGGAGTGCCTCAGTGTTCACCCAAACCAACCCCGACCAGCCCTGCCACTGCCGTCCTACCCCTCTACCAGCTACACCGGTCACAGAAGTGGCAAAGTAATGGTGTCCCTACACTTCAGTCCCCATCCAGCGTTAAGCACTGGACAAGGTTGATACACCAGGACACGGCAAATGTCAGGAAACACACACCATTCAGAGGGAAGTTTTGCCAGCTTGTCATCGAGGTGTTCATCTCCAGCAAAAAGAGCAGACAGTTCCGGAGGGGGACCTGACCTGCCTGCCACACTAGTCACTGTCAACAGGCTGCTCAGCAGAGGAAGAGGCTGTTGAGAAGGCTGATAAGAAGACGACTGGGGTGGGGATGAATATGAGAATCAGCAGAGGGCTAGGGAAGAGCACATGGGGGAAAGGAAAGAAGGCAAGACTAAGAACAGAAGTAATCTAAGGCTGCACGGAGGAGAGCTGTGCATCCCTTCAGTCTGAAAGCACAGAGGGAGATGTCATCTGAAAAAAAAAAAAAGGCAAAAAAACCCCACACCACAACACATCACAAACTTGCCCTTTTTTTTTTTTCCCCAAACGTTTTAGGCTAAATTTGTAAGTTCAAAGGAACTACAAATCCAGAAAGGCGACACATGCTTTCTGCAGGTGGCATTTCCCCGTCACCCAAACGAACAGTGCCACCTCAAGCTTTTTTTTTTTCCCTTAAATTTATTTTCAATAAAATAAAAATCAGAGGAGTACTTGAAGAGCTTAAGGTTTGCAAAAGTCGACAGGTCTCGGTTTGAAAACCGTGCAGCCGCCCGTCACCGCCACCTGAACGACAGCCATCGGGGCAGGGCACCCCCCGGCTGTCCGCGCCGCCCGGGAGCACCCACCCACCCACCCACGCGTCGCCAACTGCCGCGGGGCAGCGCGGAGCGGGCGAGGCGAGGGAAGGCAGGACAGGGAAGGCAGGACAGGGCAGCGCCGCCCCGTCCCTCCCGCCCTCCGCTCGCTCACCGCCCGCCGCACCGCGTCCCCTCACCGCGCTTACCCGCACCGGGCGCGTCCGCCGGCCCCCAAAGCGTCGCTTCGCCCCGAGTGAAAGGCTCAACCCCCGCCCCCGGAACGAGGGGGAGCCGGGAGGGCTGCAGCCGGCGCGGGGTGACGCCCACCCCCCGCCCTCCTACCTGACTGGGCGGTGGCAACGGCGGCGCCGCCCGATGCCGCGCGCGAGCCGAGCCGAGCCGGACCGCGCCCCTCCACAGCCAATGAATCAGCAGCACCCCCGGCGCCCCAGCCCGCCCGGGCGGCATGGCACGGCCACGTGACGCGCCCCGGCCAATGGGCAGCGCGGGGTCCGCGGGTTCAATAAACGTGTAGATGTGGTGCTTAGGGACATGGGTTAGTGGGTTGGGTGGTGTTGGGTTGGACTTGATGGCCCTTGAGGTCTTTTCCAGCCTTAATGATTCTATGATTCTGTTCTATGATTCTCGGGCAGCTGGGGCTGCTCCCAGCAGGAGGGAGCGAGGGTTGTGAAAGGTACTTCCTCAGCTGCCGGGAGGTGAAGTGCCTTAAAGTGATGGGGGTTGTATGGCTTCTCACACCATTTCCATCCCTACAAACTGCAGCTTCTTGAAACTAAGAGACCTTTAGGAGTATGTGAAAAGCAGTACCTCATTCTGGGTCAAAATCATTGAGGGTCGTTAGGACATCTGGAGATCTAGGCCTGCTGAGGCAGGGTCGGCTAGAGCACGTTGCTCAGAACATGAGTTGGGTCTTCAGTATCTCAAAGGATGGGGACTCCATGACATCTCTGGGCAACCTGTCCTGTGTTTGACCACCCTCACTACAAAAAAAACCCAAAAAACAAACCACCAAACATTTTTCTGATGTTTAATGGAGGTTCGTGTTACTTCAATTTGTGCCCGTTACCTCTTGTCCTGTCACTGGACACCACTGAGAAGAATCTCTCTCCAGCTTCTCTACTCGCACCATCAGTTATTTGTACATATTGGTAAGAGCACCCTGCGCCTTTGCCAGGCTAAGCAATCACAACTCCCTTAGGCTCTTCTCATATACCCCGTGTTCTGGTCCCTTCACCATCTTCATGGCTTTTAATCACCTCTGTGGCAATCAAGTGCTGTAATGAATGACATGACTTCATTTTTCAATCCAGTACTAGGAAACAAGTCTCACCCACTTATCCACCGAAGCTGTAGTCCTGCTGTAATACCCACCCTCAAATGTTGGATCCTTGCTAGGGCTCTGGCATGTAGTCTTTAACCATACAGAGAATATGGTTCATATCCATTTGTCTTTTTGCACTCAAATGCAGAAGTTGTGTGCAAGTAACGGCATCTGTGAAACCGCTGTTTTTCATCTATTTCTTCCCAGACAGGACTGTGATCTTGGACAGTGCTGTCTCCCTCCAGCAAGGGTCATAAAAGGGTCAAAAAATCAATACTGTCATCTTCATCTCAAAAATACAGACCTGATGTTTATGCATCATCATGATGAGGATCAGAAAAGTGAGTAAGCACAATGGCAAGTTAGAAACCTCCACTCTCCTGCTGTTGAAAAGGCAGAATGTGTCGCTTTTAGGTTTCTTTGTTAGCCTTAAAAAAAAAAAAAAAATCAGCATTCAAATTCCCTCTGAAAGAAAGAAGCCTGATGTATCCAATACTCCACTTCCACCACATCTCCTGTGCTTTGTCCTTTAAGGAAAGATTTTAGAGCTTTTATACCAAATGCAGAAGAGGCCAAACAAAATCAAACCACAGCTAGACTAATGGAACAGAACTGTTAGCATTTTCTCAAGCCTCCTAATTTCATTTCTAACACTTACTGTTAGCGAAAATGCAGAATTAATGGCTATTCAGAAATAGCAACATGGCTGAGGTTGCAGCGGAAGAAATCTAGTGTTCTTTCCCGATGCGATGTGGAGCTGCAGGTGCACAAACTCCCAAGTGTAGATAAGAGTGCTGAACAATCTTTTTTTCCCTTCCTCCTGTCATTTCATTTTCTGTCTCTTCATGCACATCATTAGCATCTCTTCCTCCTAATAGAGACAGCAGTGGGAATTTTTAAAAGGCAAAAGAATTCATCTGAGGGAAGAGGAGAGGCAGCACAGGATTTCACATTGCGGCTGACCAGAATGAGGATGGAGCTTCATCTGCAGCAGCAGCTGCCCTCTTGCAGCTCAGCAGCCACAGGATCAGCCCAGGGTTTAGTGACACACAGCTAGAGACTGTATTTACCATTATAGCACAAATTCTGCAGAAATTCATTCTACCAGTCCTTCTCACTTGCCCAGTTTTAGATTCCTGTATAGTTAGTAGCTGCCTGGGGTTTAGCAGCCATCTAGAAAGAAATAGCAAAGAAGAAAAACCTCTTCACTGTAGCTTGCTTAGAATTGACACAGGAGAAAAGCAGTCATGAAAAGGAACATTATTACGTAAGAGCCTCGCTGTTCTGTCAGGGCTGCGGTGGTTTAAACAGAAGGCAACAGAGGGACTTCCCTGCACAACTGATGACAAGTAGAGGACTGTGTTAAAAGAATAAAGTTGTTTGGCTGCATGTATATATTAATAAAAATGGCATAAAGAAACAAACTTTAGCCCATTTACCATTTTTTTGTACTACACTCTCAAAAAAAAAAAAAAAACACCTCAAGGTTGCAGATCGATGAACAGGCTGCACTAGTTGGTTTCCCAGTGCTGCTGATAGACAAATGTACTTACAAACAGAGGATTCAAAGCCACCAAAAATTGATTTTTATTTTCTCTTAACCTATGTTGAGTTCCACTGTTTGTCATGTTTTGAAAGAAATAATTTTATAGGGGAAGGCATACTTTATGTACCTTAGAACATGAAACTAAATTAAATGCTAAAACTAAAACCTCCGTGAATGGAGAGTGAAGTTTTAATAGAAGCCACCCATGCAGGTTAGACACAAACCTACAGATGTGCCTAACAGTAATAAAAAGTGTGTGAGTAAGGAACTACGTTCATGTCTGGTAGCCATATCACTTTCACAAGTGATAATTTTTAAGATGGAATTAAGTTGAGGTTGCAGAAAAACTCTGGGGAACCTCCATTTTGTGCAAGTGGAATAGCTTCTGAGAGACACTCCTTGCCCACAGTGGCAGTAGGAGAATCCACCTTCCTCCACTGGAACATCTTCCAGTGCTCAACTACTGAAAACAGGCTCATTTCCCGTGGAGTTTGAAGCTCTTAGTATCATTTCTGTGCCAAAAAGAAAATTGTTTCCTGGCATATTCTTAGAGTAATCGTGTAATTTTAATTAACGTTCTTTGGGTAAGGTTCATAATCTTGAACGCTGTATCTCTTAGAGTGATTGTTTTCTTTTGGTAACCCATTTTAATTTTTCAGTAAAGGTAGATCAGAACTTAGGCATTATTCCAGCATCAGCCACATGAGAGCTCTTTTTGCTGTCAGTGGTTAAAACAAACAGCTCTCTCTGAGAAGCCAGCAAGTATCAGCAATCAGATTCGTGGACAATTGTCCCACCCCTCAACATTTGCAGTTACCTCTCAGTCAATTTTAACTTCTGAAAAGAAAGAATAAATTGACCACAATATTTGTAGTCTCCGATTTATTTTATTAGATTAATCCTGTGCCAGTCTTTTATGCTCTTTTGCCCACCTGTGGCAAGGCTGTGCCTATACAGATCCTCTCGTCTGGTCCTTTTGTTAATGCACAGCATTTGTTTTTCTTGGTATTTTGATCGCAGAAGAAAATCTTTCCAGCTAGCATGTTTCACCCTAATTTATGGAGCATCTCTTCTTGTTCCTGGAACAGCTCCTGTTTCTGGGAGGAGTAGAGAGAAAAGAAAATCCTCAAAGGTTTCCAGTTCATTCTTGTACGCAAAGCAAGGAGTGAGGGACAGGTAGAGTTAATTCCAATAAATTCTTGATATTGTTTTCTAAATATTATGTTGGACATGAAGCAACTTTATTCCAGCAAAACTACTCATGAGTCACAGGCATCACATCCTAGTTTATTTTACAGATTACAATTCTGTCATACTTCAGCAAAATAATCTGCAGTGCCTGCCGCAGCCAGCATCTGTAAGTACCAACACAGAAATGTGCTCCATGTCACCAAAATTTGAGCCTGGCAGGGGAGCAGGACCAAGCCCCACGAAGTTTGGGTTGTGCCCTGAACTTCTCAGTGAGAAGGAGCTGTGCCCAGAGCTCCATCCAAGCTGCATTCAGCAGCTGGGCTGCCATGACCTGGCTCAGCTCCAAATCCTCTTGGGGGCAAAGTGGGAGCCCACATTAAGAGGAAAGCCAAAAATTCACTCCTTAACAGATGAGAATGAGGAGTGTGATTAGTTTGTTTTTTCTTCTATACCTTCA